>BROE01000001.1:2135900-2200104 GCA_036571765.1 Plecoglossus altivelis
TGGGGGTGGGGGGGGTGGAGGGGGGGGAGGAGTACTATGACACTGTCAGAAATGTAAAGTGTGTCTTCAGTTTTGGGCAGACCGCCCACCTGACACCGGCCTGTAAATTTTTTGTGTTCAGTTCAAAGTCAGAAGAAAAGCAAGACATTCAGCTCTGTGTGAGAATCAAACATTCAGTTCAGTTATGTGAGACTGAAAAAAGAAGTATGGCTGACTGACTGAATGACTGGCAGGAGATCTGATCAAAGTCTGCGTGGCGTGTGCAGGTATGAGGCTGGAGCCCCAGCTGGTGTTTGTGTGTGATGGCGAGCATCGTTGGTCGCTCTCTGGCTCTGCCTCAGAACGCGGGTGTATCTCTGCTCCATCTACAGGCTCTGGGCTCGTGTAAACATCCCTCTTGTGATGTTTTCCCCATTGTATTTACAGTGACAAGTCAGACAAAATACTTGAACTTGTGGACACAGAGGAAAGAAGCCCTCACAAAGCACTCATGTAAGGGAGCGAGGGAGGGAGGGAGGGAGGGAGGGAGCAGCGAGCGAGGGAGTCTGAGATTTCGGACAAGACTGGATTCCATGACTCATGCAGCAAAGTCCACATGTCGAAAATCACTTCCTTACAGAGTCATATTAGAGCTTTGCCAGCCAGTGCAGCCATCAGCACAGCAGACTCAAAGGTAGAGCCAGGCGTGGAGGCGTAGAGTGAGTGTGAAAGAGAAGCACAGTCCCTGCATCTTGTCTAATCTCCCAATGAAGCAGTCCTGGATTGCTCCCCCTACATGGCTTCCAGACTCAGAGACACTGTCTCCCCTTCAGTCCTCACTTGGCAGGAAACAGATTCAATTACACTGATTCAGCATTTACATGCAAGGATCCAGAAGTCACGTTTTAACACCCATGGTGGTGGTATGTGTGGGGGGTTGGGTGTGGGGGTAGTGAGGGGGCCAAAGCAACTTTGTTGTAAAGACCATCTTTTCTCTCTCTCCAATTCTCTCATCCTCTATTTCCAACAGAACTCTCATACTCACACTCACACACACACACACACACACACACACACACACACACACACACACATAATTCATGCTTATACACACACAAGTAGGCATGCATACACATTGTTTCATCTCACTGGTTTAGAGCCAGTAAACAGTGAAGCAAATGAGATGTAGCTTTCAGTTCTGTAAATTGAGCTCAGTCTCCACGTTGAACAAAAAACATTTCATAATACACATATTCAATCAAATCAAGTCTCCATGAAAAGTAATGAGTGCAAGATCAAAGCACACACATAAATTCTTTTCCCCTTGTTTTCACGTCTGTTTTCTAGCTTCTGAGTGGGGAAAAGTCCCCTGGACATCAAAGGAGAGACAGAGAAAGTAATTTTCCCTTATCTTAATTGACCTGTAATTTCAATAATGATCTTACACATTGGGACCAGGGGGAGAGACGAGAAGGTGCTGGAGAAGCAGGGGGGCAGGGAGCGAGGGGGTAGGGAACGAGGGGGCAGGGTACGAGGGGGCAGGGAACGAGGGGGCAGGGAGAGAGTGAGCAGGGAACGAGGTGGCAGGGAGCAAGGGGGCAGGGAGAGAAGGGGCAGGGAGCAAGGGAGGGAGGAAGCAGGGAGTGAGAGGGCAAGGAGCGAGGGGGCAGGGAGAGAAGGGGCAGGGGGAGCGGGGGCAGGGAGCGAGAGGGAAGGGAGAGAGGGAGCAAGGGAGTAGGGAACGAGGAGACAAGGAATGAGGGGCCAGGGAACGAGGGGGCAGGAAGCGAGGGAGCAGGGAGTGAGGGGGCTGGGAAAGAGGGAGCAAGGAGCAAGGGGGCCGGGAGTGAGGGGACAAGGGGCGAGGGAGCAGGGACTGAGGGGCAGGGAGAGAAGGAGCAGGGAGCGAGGGGGTGGAAAGAAGGTGGACCCCCATGCTCTCCACCCCCCAGCCCTGTCCCCCCACCTCTGTCCCCCCACCCTCGCTCTGTAATCTCTACCAGCCCCCCCTTAACCCCCCCTGACACGTCATTGGCCAGTGATTAATGATGACCTAATGTTTTGTTTACTTCATGCTCATAATGGGGGTGGGTTGCATGGAGCGTGCTGTATGGAGAAACATGAAAGCTTGGGCTGCTGTTAGCTGGGCTGTGGCCCCCGTCGGCCAGACATGCAGCTGTAAACAGTCCTGTGCTGGAGACACCTGGCACAGAACACACTGCAGGCTGGGGCCAGGGCCCATGGCAGGCTAAGAAGGCAGGACCCATGACAGGCTGGGGCCAGGGCCCATGGCAGGCTGAGGAGGCAGGACCCACGACAGGCTGGGGCCAGGGCCCATGGCAGGCTGGGGGGTAGGGCCCATGGTGTGCTGCGGAGGCAGGGCTCATGGCAGGCTTGGGGCCAGGGCCCATGGCAGGCTAAGAAGGCAGGACCCATGGCAGGCTGGGGACCAGGGCCCATGACAGGCTGAGAAGGCAGGACCCATGACAGGCTGGGAGCAGGGCCCATGGCAGGCTGGGGGGCAGGGCCCATGGTGTGCTGCAGAGCCAGGGCCCATGGCAGGCTGTTTGATAAGCTTGACAAGCTTGATAAGATTTTTCACATTTATCTCAAAATATTAAGGTCATGGTTAAGCCTTCACATGGGCAAAGTGACAGTAAGTGCCTCATCATTTAATCAGTGAAACATCAGACAGCTGTCCTTTTTCACACATTTATTTATATTCATTTTTGGAGGAAAACAAAAAGAAGGGAAAAGGTCAGACTGAAACAGAGAGACACAGGTGACGTCAGGGGTCAGGTATCAGTCCACTATTGATATGATGACCCTCTTTGACTGTGGCTCTTTGTTGTTTGTTGCCTAGACTTTGATTGGGACTCAAGCACTCCTGAAATGCACACACTGCTAATAAAATAAACACGAGTGTAACTGTGGAGGATTGCGAGCGTGAGAGTCTATACAAGTCAGACAGCGAGCATGTGTTTTGTGTGTTTGTGCGGACGTGTGTCTGTGTGTTTGTGTGTCTATGTGTTGCGTGTCAATTTCCTTTTATGGGAGAGGGAATGTGTGTTTGGTAAAACTTGATCTTGCTAGAGACTCCGTCTCTACATCACACATGGTCTGGACCCCTCATCGTCTTGCTACATTTTTGCGATGCCTTCCCAGAGTAAAAAAGTCACAATCAAGATTCTTTCCTTTTTTCCATTTTAGAACACAAAGTAGTTTGGCAGGTTTGTGGAACCGGAGGGATGGAAGGAGGGAGGGGCAGGAGGTGGTGGTGGTGGTGGGGGGGCACGGGGTGCGTACAAGAGCCCTCATCTCTGCCAGCTGTGCGAACACACCCTACCCAGGATGCACTTTATGGCTGCATCTACACTTCTGCAAATGAAGGAAATGCACCTCCTCTTTTCTGAGCCCCAGAGTGACAGAAGGATTTATGCATGCGTGAGCGTGGATGAGGGGCAGGTCCACAGCGTGTCAGACTGAGCGGATAAGGGGCAGGTCCACAGCGTGTTAGACTGAGCGGATGAGGGGCAGGTCTACAGCGTGTTAGACTGAGCGGATGAGGGGCAGGTCTACAGCGTGTTAGACTGAGCGGATGAGGGGCAGGTCCGCAGAATATTAGACTGAGCGGATGAGGAGCAGGTCTACAGTGTGTTAGACTGAGCGGATGAGGGGCCGATCCACAGCGTGTTAGACTGAGCGGATGAGGGGCAGGTCCGCAGTGTATTAGACTGAGCGGATGAGGGGCAGGTCCGCAGCATATTAGACTGAGCGGATGAGGGGCAGGTCTACAGTGTGTTAGACTGAGCGGATGAGGGGCAGGTCTACAGTGTGTTAGACTGAGCGGATGAGGGGCCGATCCACAGCGTGTTAGACTGAGCGGATGAGGGGCAGGTCCGCAGTGTGTTAGACTGAGCGGATGAGGGGCAGGTCCGCAGCATATTAGACTGAGTGGATGAGGGGCAGGTCCGCAGTGTGTTAGACTGAGTGGATGAGGGGCAGGTCCGCAGTGTGTTAGACTGAGCGGATGAGGGGCAGGTCCGCAGTGTGTTAGACTGAGCGGATGAGGGGCAGGTCTACAGTGTGTTAGACTGAGTGGATGAGGGGCCGGACCGCAGTGTGAGACTTCTGGAAGGCTCTTTCCTTTCATCAGTAGATCCTGTTCTTCTGTTTCCACCCTGCCTCAGCCCCTCCCCTGTGATGGCTGATACCACGGCCTCAAAGGGACTTGGCCTCATCTGACCGGAGGTACCTGTCTTTTACATCATGGTGGAACATACACACACACATGCACTCATTGGTGGAAACATACGCAGACGCAAGCACACACCAAAAACAAACACACACACTGAAACACAAACACACATAAACCATCCTTCAACTGTTTGAAAGAATTCCCATACACTGAAAGGAGATGTCATTTTAAACATGGACATGGTCTTGATGTAACGCCTCACATTATTTCCCTCTGTCGCTACCCTCCAATAACAGGTAACTTCATTGGCGATCTCTGTTGTTTACATCAGTCAGAGATCCAACTGCAAAGCTCCTCCCATAACACAACAGACATGTAAATTATCCCCTCCCTCTCTCCCTCTATTCAAAACCTGAAGTGAAAATAGCATCAGATAGGCATTTCCTCCCTACACACCAGCCATCTGAGTAAGTGACTGCTACATTCTTATCTTATCATGCGCTACCATCTCGGGTTCCATCGTGCCCAAACAGGGAGAGACAGACTCCAAGTGAAAATGCTGTTTCAGCCTCCATTTTTAAAAATTGTATCTCGTGTGCACACGCTGCATGTTCCGTGCAAACACGTTAGACCGCGTATGTTCGAACGAAACCCAACATTCGCGTCCTGCTGCAAGGCTCTTGACACTCCGCCCCGGTCTCACTCTCTCTCTCTCTCTCTCTCTCCATCCCCCTCCCACCCTCTCTCCCCCTGCTTTACTTACCCCCTCTCTCTTGCTGGCTCGGTCGGTGACAGCCGCGATAAGAGTAGAGAGACAAACAGCGAGCACGGAGCTCTGTCTGGGTCCGCACAGGAAGCACAGGCGAATCAGTGGTGTTGTCCATCAGCGAGGGGCCCGCTCAATGCCGTCAGCCCCCCAGAACAATAGCCGCAGGCCCTCAGCCCAGGCCGCTCAAGGAAACTTAGTCAGCCCGCAATCTCAGTGGCACTGACACAGGAGATGAAGCACAGACGAAAGTTAAAAAAAAGGATAAACTCACATCTGCGTGCACGCACACTCACACGGACGTGCAGGAGCACTCGTTCGAACGCGGTTCGAAACGGACTCGTGCACCCTCGCTTTGAAGCACGCGCGCATTTGAACATGCACATTGCAAGGGTTTCCAAATAATGGATTGCTCAATCAAGATTACAAGACCACTAGAAAAGGGAAAGGAGATGAGAGGAAAGGAAAATCCAGTCATGGGGGTCAGGCTGTAATTAACCCCATAACACCCTCCTGTAAGAACGAAGTCCTCCACCTAAGCAGTATTCCAGGTTCAGAATGCCCTCACACAATGACATTAACAATGGAACCAGCTAGGTTGTGCATCCAAAATATTGACAGATCTCATGGCGGTAACCTTTGAACAATTGTTCCCATGAATGATTTTTTAAAACAGAGGTAACCTGAGTAGGTTTCACGGACTGGAGTACTGGTGACTAACTTGTGATTGTTTCTAGCGCTTCTCAGTAACAGAGACGCACCACAGTAAGCAGTAACCTGAGAGGCGTACTGGTGTTGCTGTAACCGTGTGACTTGCGCCCCATACATCAGATTTACTCGGCACATTCCAGTCCTGGCTTCTCTTACACTGCAGGAAATTGAACCCCAATCAACCAATAGAGACCGAGTGAGAGCGAGATACTCTGTGAAAACAAACAAAGAATTCTAGCTTGTTGATTTAATGGCCGTTGAATACATTATTGCAAGGGAAACATTTTTGCCCGCCAACAAAAATACATTCCACCCTCACGTTACGTGGGGACAGTGGTGTCTAAATACTGCAGCAACACAATTTATGGTTAAGACATGCAAACTTGAAGCTCCCTCGCCTGTTGAGTTATGCTACGAAAGGACCCTTGAACGCTTACTTCAAAGCACTGCTTCTGAAAAATGTGGCACACACACGTAGACACATAGCCAGCGCACACTTCCCTTACAAGACAGAGCTGGTGCATTCTGTAGCTCACCCTTACAACAGGGGAAGTCAGGTCCTCAGGTCTGGTGTATGACATCACACATATACACACACACACACACACACACATACACACGCGCGCGCACACGCATCCACGGACACACACATGCACATAAAAAAAGACCCCATTTATCAGCAGCCACCAAACACAGAGACAATCATAACATCCTGACAGGAAAATCTTGTGGAAAATAATCAGATGGGCTTTGATGAGAAGCTAGGCTCCCCTATTCCACCCTATGTTCTCTACTTTTTTGTTCTCATTTACCATGTACGGTACCAGGGCCGGTTTCTGAGGTCTGCTTATCAAGACCCTCCATCACCATTCGAGGATATGATTTGGTCAGTCCAGTATTCAAGAAAAACAATCTAAACTACCAGGCAAACCAAAATCATCTAATACTGTACAATACTTTCCTGTGAATCATACATGGCAAGACAGTGACTATGAGTCGATTATCATCATCAGACAACCTAGGGTCATTTTGGACGTGTTCTCATCACCACAGAGGAACGGGGTGACCAAGTCCTTCCAGAGCCGGAGCCATATGGGGTCTGAGGCTACGTCCTGTCAGGGCAAGACACCAAGTCCTGGCCCAAAGCTTGGTGTTAAAGAGCTGCTGTCCCTTTTGTGCAGAGGTGAGAGAGGGGCTTTTGTCTTATCTCAGGAGGCCATGGACCTTGGCCAAGCCTGTCCGAGGGCTTCCTACGTTCACACCCCAGAGCACCTGCCCTCAGCGGAGCGTGAAGGGGAACAATGGAGACGGGGCCTCTTTCCGACACTCCCTGACTGCCTGGGCCGCCTGTCAATCACACAGACCTCTGACAGGTCGCCCCGGTCCAGTTTCCCCCCTGCCCCCACAGTTCTCACTCCGCACTCTGAGGATGGTGCCAGTCCGACACACACGCCACCACGCACACGCACGCTCCTCCACACACACATACACACACACGTACACACTCACACGCCTGCACGCATACACACGCAGGCACACACACACACAAATACTTTCTCCTGCTCTGTGCCATCTCTACTTTTTCCCCTTGTGGGAGAGGATGATGAGGAGGAAGAACAGGGAGAAGGGGGAGGGGCTGTCCTTCCAGGAAATGCCTGAGCTCCGAGGGAGGGACGTGGGCTCTATTTTAACGGTCATCCAGGGTGTCATCACTGTTACATAACGTGACACGTCTGTCCTGATGCAGAGCCGGCAGAACCAGAGTCGAGGGCCACGCCTCTCTGTCCCTCCCCCTCTCTCACTTCCTTATCCGCTATTTACCTTCTTCATCAGGCTAATTCAACATGTTTTCAGGTGGCTGGGGCATTAGGGTACTCTCAATCAGAAACGCAGGTCCGGTTCAGTGGCCTGAGACTTCATTTGACATCTTGAACGTGAAACGACAATGGTTGTCACATCCCAGGTGGTGTCTGGCAGCTATTCAAGAATTCCACAGGAGTCGTTGACAGAAGCGCTTGATAAAGTGGTAAATCATGACAATCCCGAAATGTCACACGCACATTATCTCACCATGCCTGTTCGCAAAGGAACAACATTATGGCAGGAGGACAAAGGACCCATGCTGATGGAGAAATCTAGCATGAAGTTCTGCAACACACGTGCATGCTGGGTACGGATACGAAGATGGAGAGGAGAGAGATCTGCTGACTGAGCTAAATCAGAAAAGGAGTATTTCCTGTGCTTGAAGGATTCAATTCAATTTAAACACAGTTTCACATTCTATTTATATTTCTCGACACAATTTTTTTTAATGATCACATTCTTATTGACAACTTTATTACTTGTAGGTAAATTATAATGTTTGCAAGCACACTTTAAGTATAATGTTTTTTTTTGTTTCTGGATCTTTTCCATGTTAGACGCTCTCTAGCACCCCTACAACCAGGGTAAAATAGAACAATTGGGGTAAATAACTCCAAACATACCAGGCCCTAACAAGTGTTGCTATGCAATTAGCATGCTCTCGACAGCCATTATTATTGGCTCCAAAAACATGCATACGATCTCTCAAGTTCAGTTAAATAGCACATGCAGGACAAAGATAGATCAGTCTCACGAATCCAGGACAGAAATTCATTAATACTCTGATATATATGCTCAAATGTCAAATGTCACACTGTGTGGCAAATAAACCAAAGCCTTATGGAAAGTAAATAGTTGACAGGAGACGGTTTTAAAGGTGATGATGGCTTAATACTGGGTGGGAGATTTGAGTGAATGATAGGCCCCAGCTCAGGCAACCAGTCATTTACTACCACCCTGTCTGGCTCATCAGTGCTCTTCCTGAGAGATTTACAACCTGCTTCAGAGTCAACCTTGTCCTAAATCACACAGTCATGTCCTGGCTGAGACAGAGCGGACTAAAATAACCCCAAATACAACCCGAGGCACAGCCAATAATATCACAAAAAGTAACATGCACCGAGGCACCAATGTTACAGTTTGGCATGGATGTGCAAATAGGGACACAGACAGTACAGCAACGTAGCTAGGTTTCCTTCTATTTCGCTTACGGTACACGCCATCCCCAGATAGTTCAGAGTGGTTGAGTGCCTTATAACAGGGCAGCAACAGTGACAACCGCTAAGGTGTTTTGTGGTCAGGGACAGCATCACTGTGGTGGCGCAACATAACCACAGCATCAGTGCAGACTGGCAGCCCCACCCCCTAATAAAGACGTGATATACTAGCACTAGGACAGTTAGGGGGCGAGGCGGGGGGGAGGGGGGGGGAGCGCTGTTTAAAGGGTGGAGGAGAGGGGGCGAAGCGAAGCTGGAGAGGCGGGGCGGTGTAAGACCAAACACCTGACGGGGTGACACGGAGGAGACGGGTCGCCACGACGATACGTCACATTACACACACGTTGCCACCCCCTCTCTCTCCTCGGCAGTCGCGAGGACAGATGAATTGGCGTTCTGCATGGCATCTCTATCATCAGGCGCTGCAGATAGAGCACTCACAGGCAACGTGATGACTACAGTCCCCTATTGCCTCCACACACAGGCCTGACCGCTCGCCCGATCACATCCATCAAGAACAGATAGGAATACAGGAAAAGAACGCAGATGCAATTCCACAGTCACTTTTTTTCAAGTCATACAAATAGGTAATACAACACAAAAAACGATTTACAAAACTTTATGTAGACATTATTTTCTAAACAGATGTGGAGCCCTGTAGTCCAGCAAAAACATACTTATGGACCAACTGAAGCCCAATTCTACCAACCAGCACCAAACCTAGACAGGAAAAACTCTGAATAGGCGTGGTCAGAAGGTTTTTCAACAGTTAAGGCTTGAGTCTGGAAAATTGTTTGCAATCACTTCAGATAACGTTCCCACAAAGTGTGTGACTGCAGAGTGACTCCTCCTCCACATCCTGCTGGGAATACTTGCTGGCAGGGGGTGGGTACTGCCCACACTACACTGAAACCTCCCTGCTGGACTGACACACACTCAGGGTTTGGGTCACATAAGCCATGCAGGCTTGAACGCCACATTCAGTTGGTCAGGCGTCAGAATATTGTTTCTTTGTCCTTCGTCAGAAGTCAGAGTGTTGGTCTGAGTTTCAGTCTGGGTCTGGTCTGGGTCTTTGTCTGGTCTGGTCTGGTCTGGGTCTGGTCTTGTTTGGTCTGGGTCTGGGTCTGGTCTGGTCTGGGTCTTTGTCTGGTCTGGTCTGGGTTTAGTCTTGTTTGGTCTGGGTCTGGTCTGGTCTGGGTCTGGGTCTTTGTCTGGTCTGGGTCTGGTCTTGTTTGGTCTGGGTCTGTGTCTGGTCTGGTTATGGTCTGGGTATGGGTCTAGTCTGGGTCTCAGTCTGGTTTTCAATCTGGGTGTGGATCTGGTCTGAGTCTGGGTCTTGACAGATCCTGTCTTGTCCTTTCATTAGCATGTAGAGAGAGGTGTATCACCAGTGTGGACGGTGTCTGTCAGGTCATTCAGTGAGAATGATTGACCTCTTATTGCATGTCGGAATGTATTCAAATGATCTGTGCTGGCTGCAGACACACTTGTCACTGGGCCCGTAAATCAGGGAGGGGAGCACGCAATCACACCATTAGAGGTAGGGAAGATCGCCAATGCTAAACTGGAGCCAGCAGACTCCACAGGGCTGATAACAGTCCAACCTAGACTTGCTCTTCTGTTCACTGAATTGTCCTGACTGAACTAAAACTCATTTATCTTTTTCATGTGGAGAGAAGGGGGGGGGGTGGCGGCGCATTTCTCCAATGATCTACTGACAGCCCCAGGCCGGCTCAAACTGCAAGACTGTCCATCATCTTCCTGAACAGCCATTGCCTTGAGGGGGTTGAACAGGACGCACCATCCAGGCCACGATAACTACAGCAGTGACAGCCTCAGCGCTCCATACTGCTGCCAGTGTCTTCTACATTCCCTGATGGAGACACGATAAGCCTGTCTTGTCGGTGCAAGGCTATCCACTCTTAACCTCGCTTCAACATGCGATTTGATGGGCCAACATCTACTTGTCTGAAGCATTTATGCATTCTGTCTGCTGCGAGGTTTCAGAATTTATGTGGTTTCCACAGAAACAGAAGCAATTTGGTGCACTTTAGACATCGTCTAAAGTCCTGTTGTCTGAACCTTGCCCAGCAAACACACATGGAAAATGGAAATCTGACACTCATGTGTTCTGATTTCAGGAATAAACTAAATAAGGTAAGAAAGTGCTGATTTAATAGTGATGACATCGATGCTTGATACCCAGTGGATAAAACATTGGTCTAAGGAGTATGCCCAGGAAAATGGACTGGATAAAATCCTGTCTCAAACAAGGACACAAAATACACCAGAAATGATCATGACGATGAGAAAGATTTTTGATCCTTATTGGCACCAGGACATGGGTCCCACGCCACTCATCCATCGAAACGAGTTAAAACAACAACTGCTACTAAACCTACTGGAAACCCTGTGGCTCAGAGTCATGAAGACAGAACATTTCATCTCTGGCTGTCAGGGCACATTTGATGAATGGATTAGGATAGATAGAAGTGTGCATGTTGCTCTCAAAATCACACAACAACCTGAGACTTACTTCAAAAAAAAGAAAGAAAAACATCACAGGAAAGTTGCTTGTGTTGACTTGAGTCTGTCAGCGACACGGTTATTTCCCAGTTTCTGATCAATATAAATCGGCACAACTGAGAAGCTGAACGTGTTTCAAATTGTGATGGGAATGAACACTACGCACTCTTTCCCCCCCCTCCTTCCTTCTTGGAGGTCTCAAACAGTTCTTGCGCAGTCATAAACCATGAGAGTGGAGGAGGAGATGATAGTAACCCGCCGCCCGGTCCGCTGCAGCTGTCAGCTCCGGCTCGTGGTTGCTCCGTTTCTCTGGGTCGAGGGTCATCCAGCTGTGACTCCTCCCCCCCCTCCGGCATGTGGCGATGGTGGATCGGACCACCGTCAGTCGAGGGCCGACCACCATCTGTCTCTGATATAAGCTCAGCACAGTCCAGCTTATCAGACGCTCTACCTCCATCCACCTGCCACTGCGGAATTGGCTCACATCACATAACCCCCCCCCCCCACACCCCTCCCCACACCCTCTCCCCCCCCCCCCCCCACCACTCCACCAATGTGCTCTCAGGGTGACACATTCTCGGCTCGAACATTACAGGGTTTACTACTGGGGTCTAGTTTTTTTGAGTGAGGGTCAATGAAGGCTGTAAAGAAGCACTTGGACAGGTTGTGTACGATGGACGTTTGACATAAGCTACATGACTTCATGGGGAGGGTCTTCTGTCAACAAGAACCCGCTGCAAAAGTGTTTCCTCGAACACCCGTCTTACACAGATGGGTCTATAATTGTATGCCATCGATGAAGCTTCATGCTAGCCCTGGCACATCTCCCTTTACCTTGTCCCAGATCGCTGTCTTCTCTTCTCACTGATTATGACAGATACTCTCCTTCAGGGAGAAGAGATAAATCCTTGCGTGTCAAACACAAACAGTGACAGCTTTGATGAAATGCTGAAGCAGTTTTAGAACTGGCATAGCTCCATCAGGTGTGTGTGTGTGTGTGTGCACATCCCTGAAACTACCCCTGAATCTGTGCACCTCCCTGACATTCTTTCTACCAGACATCCTCCTGGGTTGTGCTAGAAATATGTCATACTTGCAAGATGAAAATCCAAATGTCTATAAACGGAGTTTGAGGAAGGATTATCCTGCACGCAAAAATAAGTCACTGTCGTTTATTTTTTCCCAGCGGTTTCCCCTCATCTCCAGCCAACAGAATTCCCTTAACTCTGCACTGTTCTAGACTCCTGGTTACACTGGGATCTCTCAAATCACTTCAAGCAAACACTTGATGCCTGCGATAAGATTCCGCAAATCAGTAGTTATCAGCCTGAATGGACTGTCCCATAACAGAGAACACACGGAACAGCAAACACAGAGTGCTCGGTTGTATACTGTGGAACTATGACTACTTCACCACAATACTGATGGAGCTTCATCAATGCAGACTTCCGGGTCAACTCCATTTTGACTCGTGTTCTGCAGTGTCTCTCGCTAAGGAAGTTGCTCAATCAACTGGGTCGTCTCCACTTCGATCTGGGCCCCAACCCAAATCGTGTGGTGCACAGCCGCTTGCGCTCCTCATCACAGACTGTTTCCGGGGGGAAGCTCCTGCTGTTCACTTAAGCTCCCCTCCACCACCCCTCCACACCTCCAGTCATCACCCACCAAGCAGTTAGGGGCAGGCCAGTGGAGGGCCACTCTCTCTGGGCCTCATCGTGTTAAAGGGTCCCGCTAAAGCCTCTCTCGGTGACACAGGCCTGGGCACTAAAGCTGTCACCGCCTCAGACTGCCTCTAGGAACCCTGGGGGTCGTCTCTGGGGTTCAGAACAGAACAGGCCAGAGGACAGAGTGAAGGCAGATGAGCGGCAGCAGGAGGAGGACCAGCAGAGCTGAGGCAGATCCCCCCTGGTGGCCAGCCTCCACTCAGTCTTCTGGAATGTTCCATTTTCAGAACTCATCAAACAAAGGATGTTGTTCAAAATGGCATTGGTTGAAATATTTGTGATCCAAAATGGCCCAACTGTTTGTCCTTTTCCATTGTATTGGTAAATAGGTAGATACAGGACAGTGGAGTATGGCTAAAACCGCCCCCCGATGCAGGGATGCCAGAACTAAACCAACAAATGCTTCAATTGAGAACTAACGCCTTGCACCATTTGTGGGTCTCTGTATCAGAAAGAGCAGCTGATCTGGTGACACGCTCCCTATTTGCCCCGGGAGGAAGCTGGTGGGGCCACAGCCGTGAGGGTAAATAAACAGATGCTAATGGCAGCAGATGAGCACCAACTGAGCTCCCCCCCCCAGCTCTGCTGGATGCCGGTGGGGTGTGGGAGGGTGGGTAGGATGTGAGGCGGGGGTGGGGGGAGGTTTTCAGGTTACTCAACACCTCTGCCCAATGCCAATCAAAGATCTGAGGAATGGGTTTATTATGAGAACAGTTGGGCATTGGCAGTGTCATTAAGGCTATGCTAATTGACTCAGAGACCCCATGTCAAGACCGCTGTTTGTTCTGCTCTTGTGGATTAGATAAGATAAGTTGTTTTTTCTCCCAGCTCTCAGGAGCTTCATCAGGGGCTGCCCACAGGGTTTCCCTCTGCCTTTCTCACCTTTCAGACATGGCGCTTCTGTTGTTCATTGGCCAGGCCCGTGATGTATTAACCTATCTCTGCTCTACATTTGCATACTCTGTGAGTCAGCTGAGGTAAACAATAATGAGGGGGGCCTGGGGTTCATCCCCAGAAGATCATTCTCTGACCCCAGTCGTTTTCTCACCCTAACCCAAATGACCTGACCGCGAAGCCAGTGCCACCATGTGAATATACTTTCAGTTTCATCCTCTATCAGGGCCAGAGGGAGATGACCAAACTGACATGCCACCTATTGGCCCCTGCAGTTGCCGGGCAGCAATTTCAAGACAACCCAGCTGGCCTCCCCAGTTGTTCGAGGCTTACGTGAGAGTGTTTTTCTGCAGGGGTGGAGCGAGAGCGTTAGAAGGCGGGGGGCTGAAGGTAGGGGCCTAATTAGTACCCATTCTTCAACTCAGGGCCAAATGGAGCAATTATGTGGCCGGGTGGTTGGATAATTCCCTGTCCATTCATCTCCCTCTGTCAGGGGGTGTCTGTGGGCTGAGAAGGATGGGGGAGGTGTGATTAGGGCATGGAAGGAGGGTGAGTAGAAGTGGGGGAGTCGCTGTTAAATTCCCACCCACCTCCCTTCCTTCATCTGACCACCCTTCGTTCCCCTGGTGACAACTCCTCCAGGTAGCCTAGCAACGGCCAACATGGTGGATCACCTGGCAAGCTGTGGCGTGGCCCGGGCACATACCAATGCCCACCCAAAGCAGGATTTATGAGCATCAGATCCCAGATTCAGCTAATGAGCTGGTCTGATGCTTGTGGGAGCCTGGTCGTGCAGTATGATTAATGCGGTGCGTAGATAACTTTGTGAAATGGGACCTATATCTAAGACTGGAAGAATGTGCTGAGGCACATGAACTGTCTGGCTGAAACAGACTCGGAACATATAGAAAGAACTGGAACAAAACAGCTTTCACACATAATCTCACATTTTATCTGCTACATATGAGGCGCTCATGCCAAGAACTGGACCTTGTGGAAGATTTTCATAGCAAAGCACTTAGTTGTGCACTATAGGGCTCCTTCAAAATCACTAAAAGCTTGAATTTTGAGAAGCGAATGTATAACTTCAGACGTTCACTTTGGACAACATTCACCATCCTGAACTCAAAAAGAAGCTGTTTAAAGTTCTTCTAAATGCCACGCTATTGGGTTCAATCTCTGCACACACTACAGACAAAAGCTGTGAATCATAGACAAACTTAGTGCAACCACCTCACTGCCTTAATCCTCCTCTTGGCCACCTCGCCTACCCGGGTCAGTGAACACGGGCTGACCCATTCACACCAACACCTCCACTGAAACCCAGGCACAAGAAAGAAAAACACGGATATCTTTGAGCTGAATAGAGCCATTGGGATGTGAGTGACCTCCCAGAATGCACCAGCGTAAGTTGAGCCGAGCAGGTTTACCGCTTTGGAACGCAGCGTGAAAGCTCCGCCGGGTTCATGTTGTCTTCACCAAAGGAGTGTCACACCTCTGTACTGTGTCTTAGCGCCTCAGTCAACATCCACCGCTGGCCAGAGAGTTCACCCTGCTGACAAGACGGCCCATTCATTACAGGTAGACCACTCAGGAAGTACCAACACAAAGAGAGCATCCTTTCAACAAGCCTTCCCTCCTGAAAGGAAGTGTAGACTAGCAAGGAGCAAAAGGTAACTCCTTAAACCAAAGTAATATGTGGGTGTTTGGGGGAGTACGTCTGTGTGTGTGTATGTGTGTGTGAGAGAGAGACAGAGAGAGAGACAGAGAGAGAAAGAGAGAGAGAGAGAGATAGAGAGAAAGAGAGAGAGAGAGAGAGAGAGAGAGAGCATGTCTATGACTGAGTGAGATGTTGAGAGAAAGTGTATGTGAGAGAGAAGGCAAGCACATGGGGGGTTCATGTTCATGCTATGGAAAAGATCATGTAAGCTGTATTTTCCTGTTCATAAATATATCTGGTCATGTTACATCCTGGTAATAACTGTCTGCGTTGGTCGAACCTCTTGATCTTGGAGCTCTTCCAGTCCAAACAGCTTGCAGTGCTGCAGAAGACACAGGATAATGACTTCATGTCCGGGGGTTTGAGTTGCCCACATGGGAACAATGGGCTACAGTTGACTGGCGATCTTCAACTGAGGTTTAGTCTGGGATTCACCTCAGTACTTAGTACAACCTGTCATCTAATATCAGCTTCAAATGACAAAGTTGAAGTAACAGCCATCGAATACCTTTGCGTGGCCCTCCATTGTGTAAGCAGTGCCCGCAGCTGTGCTGAGGTGATGGAGAGTCTGGGAGGTTGGGCAGGGCTGGAAGTTGGAGTGGGTGGTGTGGTCCGCAATGTGCCCATGACTCACCTGGGGGGAGGGGGGTGGGGGGTGGCCCCACGCAGGGCCCCGTTCACCAGCACGTCAGGACTGAGCCTGGCTTTACTGAACAGACGTGAGTCAGAGGGAACAGTGAGTGTGCTAAAGTTGCTCAACCACTCCCTGGAGGGGATGTGGAGGTCGGGGGGGAGAGGAAGGAAGAGAGTTAGAGAGGGAGTTCGTCAAGAAATCATTTCTGCAAGGGGGATATTGTTGCCCTCCTAGTACGGCCTTCCTTTTGTTATTGTGAATTCCCGTTGCTTCAAACTGATGCTGGTCGCCTGAGGACTTGATATAACAAAATTCAATTAAATGATAATATTATATCATAAACACAATTACTATACTAATTACTTTGCTGTAGCCTGACATTATCAAAATCGTTGATGAGAAATATGTTCAAGCTCTTGAAGGGTGATGCCAATTCATTAAAATATTGAAATGACAAGTGTCATTAGTGTTATTAGATAGCTTTGAAACAGATAACCATTGTTATGACCCAGACAACGTTGTGCAATAGGACCCCCCCTCACACACACAAACACACACCCACACCCCAAACCTCTCCAAAGTCAGTAGACACTCACTGTAACAAGGCAATATACATTGCATGCCTCCTCTGGCTTTTCTCACACTCCTCTAAAAAGAAAAACATGTTTAGTGGGAGCCCCCGTGTCTTGAGTGGATTCTCTGTGGAATCAGGTTAATGGAGGCCATGTGACCCTGTCGGGCGGGTCTGTGCGACCTGCGAGGGGTCACGGGAAGGGATCCACAGGAATGTGTGCTGGGCCGGCGCCTCTGCTGAAACACACCATCCCAGAGATGAACACGGAGGGGACACACCGCACGCTGTACACTCCCCATCACACCTCGTTGATCTGCACTCTTAGATTTCTACCTTTTCCCCCCATCCTTCCCTGAGGTCTGTGGGTCTGACCTGTCTTTACTTGCAGGCACCCTCGCCCCTTCATCCCCCTCTCCTCTCCCCCTCCACTCTCCCCATCTCTCTCTCCTTCCTCCTTTCCTCTCCCCCACTCCTCTCCCCTCAATCCTCCTCCTGTCCTCTCCTCTTTCTCACTCACTCCTGCCCCCCCCTCCTGCAAAACACTCCCCCCTTCTTTCCTCTCCTATTCCACTCTCTCCCTGTACCCCCCCTCCCCCCAACATTTTTCCCCCTACTCCCCCTCCCAGGGCCTGGCCGGGGTGGGGGTACCGAGTGAGGGGAGCAGGGGGGCAAGACATCCACATGACCTTGGAATTAGTGGAGCTCCTGGGACAGCTCTTGCTGGGTGGGACAACATTGGCAGCTGCTGGATTTCTCCCCCCGCCGGGGGTGTAAGATGAATGTGTGTACTGGGGCTTTCAGGGTGTCTAGCAGGATGGGGGTGGGGGGGCAGGGAGGGGGTTGAGGTGGAGGTGGAGGCTGGAGCGAGGCAGGGGGCACCAGGGCCGTCCCTTTTCCTTTTCGCTGCCACTGTACATCCCTGCCTGAAGGGGGTGTGGAGAGTGGAGGTGAGTGGGTGGGGTTCACCTCTGCTGTTGGAAGAGTGTGTCGCGAGTGTGCGCGAGTGATTATCTGTCTCCGTGCTTCCTTTTGACGGATATTGAGAGGTGGGGGTGTGCATGCACGTGTGTGTGGCGGGCGGGGGGCGGGGTTGCTCTGTCTGACCTATACACCTGCAAATCACCACTGTCTCCTCACTCCGCACTCTGGGGCCACACACACTCCTATCCCAGGGCGTTCTGAAATGAATCAACCAGACCTGGACGTGTTCTCTCTCTCTTTCTCTCTCTCTCTCTCTGCTCTCTGATTAATTTTACTGAGGGTTTGTTCCGGAGGACAATGAGAAGAGCTCTCTGAAAGGCCTCCCTCCCAGACCAGCCAGTGGTTACCTGACACCAGCAGTAACCAAAGCACCCTGGCCTCTGGAGGCTGGGCCCCTGGCCCTGGAGACAGTCCTCCCTCACCTCACCCCGGCCTGCAGCCCTCTGGATCGACCCTCCAGCCTGCTCAGCTGCTGTGGTGATCAAGGCTCTCTCCCAGGGTGAACCCTCCAGAGGGGCCACCTCCAGCTGCCTCAACCTGGACTCCAGTGTATCTCTGTGTGTGTATCTGTGTGTGTCTGTGTATGTAAATGGGTTGACCTATTTGTTCTCAACAGTATACCGCTCATTTGCAATATCATTCCCACATAAAGGATCTGGCCACAGGGACGCAGTTTGGATAAGTAAATAATGGAATTAAGGAGTTTAGCTAAGTGAGCTGTCATCAAGTGCCTGACTACTGTGTGTGTTCTCAGTCCACAGATAGATCTATTTATTCAAGGTTATTTTGATTTGGGCAGACAAATGTTGAAGCTAAATGATGATTGCTGGTCCCTAGCATCAGATGTGTATTTGTTCTGGCACTGTGAGGTACTTTATAACTCTAATCCTTGGGAGTGTTTCGTGTGTAAACATCATCTGAGATTATGTAAAAACATTTTAGGATTATGTCAAGGAGAAATGAGTTAGCAAAGCCCTCGGCTGCCCAAACGTACACACGCACAGATCCGAGTGAGCATTCTCAACAAGCTCTTTCATCTGGTACTAATTGGGAACTATATTAAATGCGTATTTTGCATTCAGAAAATTCGAAAACCGCCTCTCCACCACCACTCAGTCCCCCTCCCCCCTTCCTCCCCCCCAACAGGTGTTGAATTAGAGATCTGAACATCCTGCTAAAGCTATCAGCGCTGACGGACCAGATCTCGCTCTCCTCTCCCTTTGTTCCCTTCTCATTCTTCTTGAGAAGGAAACAAAGGCTTGAAGTCGTCCACTTCAGGCCTTCCGCACGCATTTGGATTCCCGGTGACCTCATGACGTAGCGTGGAGTCGCAGGGTATTAATCAGGACTTAGGCCCGGCCCTCGCTCGCCTCTCATCCTGGGAGTGTCTGCGAAGGTGCCCGAGTGAACCAAATCCTGGCTTCAATTCACCATATGAACTCATTTCCTCACCGTGGTTCCTGGGTTCATGGCAGTGTAACGTGAGGAGAGGCTGGAGCGCAGGGCCTCCAGGGGATGAAAGCATCCAAAAGCTGCAGAATTAACCCTGCAGGTCACCAGCATTACCCACCTCTATTTATAGACAAACTTTAATTTTTGCCCGGCCAAAAAAAGGCCAAAAAAGGATTACAGGGTCAGAGCGAGAGATTTGCAGTTAATTAAATCAATCGAAGAGGTTGACAAAATCGGTACTTTTTCCCCCCACAAATATTTCATCCACTTAGTAACATTTTAATTAGATTACATGACTGCATTTCACAGCCAGTTTAGTGAGGGTGCCAGAGCTTTTACAATGCGCCCCTTCACTCCAGGCTGGTCTGGAAGTTAATTCCAACAATACTAGAATTTCTCATTTCAGCTACGATGTCAACACTGACGTACTCTTCCTTTCACAATATCCTCCATTTCACCTTTGTCTCCATCTCTCTCTCTCCCTATCTCTCCTATAACTACACAAGAGCCATTCTCAGAGTGGGGGTATTTACAGAATATTTGCGAGGCAAAAGGAGCAGTCTGTAAAAGAGCAGTTTGTAATTGTCCTCAAAGGTCCAGTCAGAAAAGGGCAGGACTGTTGTATTCCACTGGGTATATGACCTGGGCTGGGCGCCATGTTCTTTACTGCTAGTAGCCTACACTCAATAACCACCTGTTTGGTTTTGTGTGCCTCAGGAACAACAACGTTGCCAGGGGAGGGGCCTCTGTATGCAGTTCATTTGTAACATAACTGTAGTAAATGTCATGTTGTTGTTTTTTATCTGACTCTTCTGTTATTCATTTAAAAGGACAATTTTGTATTATTGTAGATGGTTTTTGAAATCCGCAACTTTCGTCTCAGCTGTTTTAACCATGTAGGTATAAGGCACACATCCATGAAAGTCATTTCGAGAAAAAAGTGTATTCGGTATTACAACCGTCTCTCTGCAGTGTAAACTGGATGAAGCCCCACCATGTTAATGTGGTGGTGGTGTGTTGTGGTGTGGCTGGAGAGGAACCGGACATATCCTGATGGCTATTCTAGAATAATAAACACAGTCAGCAGTGTTTAAAGGCAGAATGGGCTGTATCTAAATGTGTTTGAACTCCCACTCTGTGGGCAAGCAGGACTAGCTGGGAGCTGTGTGTTCTCTCCCAGCCCTGGAGAGGGAGGGGACATCCATCATCTACTGTACACAGCTTGGCTTTTATTTGTGGAAGGGGATGCTGGTAATGAGTCCAATATTGCTGGGAGAACCTCTCCTTTGTGTTTCTGACTGCGTGTGGCTGAGTGTGAGTGGGCGTCGGAGCATAGAGGCTCATGTGCGGGTGTGTGCCTCGGTGTCTGTGTGTTGCGTGCGCTTGCTTGTGCTGGCGTTTTGTGTTTGACAGTGTGTGCGTGCATGTGTGTGTGTGAGGCCTCTCTCTGGGATCGAACTCAAGTCAGATAGCAGGTCTGGGCCAGAATTCCCGAGGTACTTGACCTTTCAATTCAGAGGCATTTCCTCCTTCCCTCCCACCCCGCCCCATCCCCCGCCCAAGTGGATGAGGTACGGGGGCGCGGGAGGGAGGGAGGGAGGGAGGGGGAGACAGAAAGACTTAATGCACTGGACTCATTTGAGACTAGCCAACCAAACACCACACCTACAACTGCTCTGATTCCCCCCATCCTCCACCTCACACCCGTGCGTACCCTTGTTGTGTTGGAGTTAGGGACTGTTGTCATGGGCTTGTCAGAGAGACAGCATATTCATCAACCCAGGAGACCCACACAATCAGCCCTTAATGCTTTACTGGCTGGAGCAGAAAAGGGCTGGGTCCAATTTGAGCTGGACCAGTGTAATGAATGGGTATTGAGTGGTCAAATCAAGACCAGGTGACACCTTGAATGAGAAGATAGATGGGCCTCTGTTGTGGCGTGATAATGGCTGAGTAGTAATTGCTCCAAAAGTTTGGACTCACTTACTTCAAGCCCCTTCCCTTCCCTCTCCATCCCTCCTCCTCCTCCTCCTCCTCCTCCTCCCTGCCTAAGTAAGGCTAACTCCTGCCTGCCCTGAGCACAAAGGGGTCCTGTGTGTGAGGTGTGTCAGCCCCCCACCACCACCCCTGGTGTTCCAGCTTCCAGCTTCTCTCTTTCTCTTGCTCTCTCTTCCCCCTCTCTCTCTCTCTCTCTCCCCCTCTCTCCTCGTCTCTCTCCTCTTCTTCTCACACTTCACTACTTCTCTTCTCTCTCTCTCTCTCTCACTCTCGGTCTCTCTCAACTTGCTCTCTTCTCCTCTCGCTCTCTTCACTTCTCTCCTCCGTTTTTCCTCTCCTTCTTTCTTTCTCTCCTCTCTTCTCTCTCTCCTTCTCTCTCTTCTCTCACTCTACCTCTCTCTCTTCTGTCTTTCTCAACGTTCTTTGCTCTCTCTTTCTCTGTCTATCTTTGTCTCTGTCTCTTCCTCTCCTTTTCTTTCTCATCTCCTTTTCTTTTTCTCTCTCCTTCCTTATTCTCTTCTCTTCTCTCTCTCTCGTCTGATTGCACCGGGTAATCTCTTCTACTCTCTCTCTCTCCTCTCTATCTCTGTCTCCTGTCTCTCTCTCTCCCCCAGCTGTTTGGCTGATGTGCTCCATTTGCTGGCTGATGGACTGAACGGGGAGAGGCAAAAGTTCACGCGAGCACACCTTTCCTGTTCACATGGTGCTGGGTGTTTGAGCAGGGAGGGGAGGTGGCGGAAAGGTGGGGGGGGGGGGGGTGTATGGGTGGTGTCTATGACAGTAGCTGACCCCTGAACTGCTCAGAGGGCACCTCATATGACAAAGGTTCTGCTGCTGGGTGACCCACCTCCTCCTCTTTCTCCTGCCCCCCACCCTGTCCCCCCACCCTGTTCCTCCTCCTGTCCCCCCACCCTGTTCCTCCTCCTTGCCCCCCACCCTGCTCTCCACCCTGTTCCCCCACTGGCCCAACAATTTGTCCCCTCATCAGGGTGCAGTCTCACCTCTGCCATCCTACTGTTGTGGGTGTTCTGCACCAACCGGCTCTAGCTGTCGTTAGAGCGCATGAGCGCAGTCAGGAGGGATGGAGGGATGAAGAGGGAAGGAGGGAAGGAGGGAAGAAGGAAACAAGGAAACGAGGGAAGGAGGGAAGGGAAAGAAAAAAAGAGAGAGACAGCTTTGTGCAAAGTCAGCACCAGACCAAAGATCTGTTTAGCCTACAAATCAATTTTCCTTTGTAGTAACTACGCAACTACCCTTCATCTCATTGAGTTCCTGACATGTCGTTTCAAACCTCTGGGAACACTAAGAGAAAAGAGGTAAATGAGGTGAACAGCTTAACACAGCAATTATTTCAACTTTCATGTTCCCAAATCCCAGATGCAGATATGTCTGATAGTAAGAGTGGATGTGCGCTGCTGTAATCAGTATGTACTCAGTGTGTAGGGGCTGGGAGGGTGCCCTAAGCAAAACAAATGGCAGAGCCACAAAAACTTCCTCCTTTCCCACAATTCAGCTGTCTCAGAGGGAACGGGTCTGCCCTGTGCGCGACCGCTCACAATTTGGCACAACCTCTCTGCCTCTCACTCTGTTCACCATGTGACCCCCCCCCCCTGCATGCACACCACCCTGACTTACTCCCTACACTCACACACACACACACACACACACACACACACACACGCACACAGACCCCCCTTCACCCAAAGGAATTCATTTTCTAATTTTCCTTGACTGAGAAAACAATACACATGCCTTAACAATGTTGACATCTCTAATGCCTTAAAACACACTGGTAATGGAGCTGTGATTGGTAGTAAGTGGAGACGCGATTATACACAGGCACAGGGAGACCAGTCACCCAGCTAGAAGAGCCTGACCTGCAGCGGAGAAAACACTCTATAACATCAATATAACCAACACGAAAATGCATCGAAAAACAAAAAGTATTTCCAAAAACGCTTCTGTGAGGTGCATTGAGCTAATGTTTCTGTTCTCAGGTTCTGAAAGCTGACCTATGATGCAGAAACCTTCAGAGAATAGAGCACGGCATTACATTACTCAATGACATTCCCTCACTTTAGTTATTCACTAACTCTGGAGAGACACCTTCAAACTTTATATGTGATTTATTCCAAATGCTATAAAGGTCATTGTGTCGGAAAGAGGGTGCGTTTCTGATACCTATATACTATATATAACTGTAACAATGTGACTCTAAACTGTAATCAACACGGAAAATGATGTCCTCTCCAAAGATGAAGGCATTGAAAAGGTTTATTTGCTTTTGCTTTTGGTTTACTGATTGTTCAGGCACAAAAGAAAATATTTGAAAGATTCGGAAAGCAAATGATTTTTGCGTTCAATTTCAATGTTTAAGACTTGCCACATTATTTGCTGTTCGTGTAAACTGGGAAGAATTCCTTCGATACTTTATGTTGATATTTTCAGTTTCCAGCCAAGATGGGGGTTCACTTTCAGAAAATTCTGGCATGCTAGTATTATTAAAAAAGACATGTTTTTATGGGTCCATCACACCCAGGAACAAATGTATAAAATATGACTGTTGTGGACATAATACGATGCTCAGTATATGACAGCAATCTGAGGGCTCACTGTCTCTCTGTTTCTCTCCAATAAATAAAGCTCGAAAGGGCTAAATAACATCTTATTCTGCAGAAAAAAAGTTAAATATCTGAATGTATTGTTTAAATTGACCGCTCATACTCAAGGCCAGGAATGAGATCTAGTCTTCATATAAACCTTGTAGGACCGAATAATGCCATCCACAAACAGTGTGGACGTAGATGACAGGGTGAATTCCACCCTCCTTTTCCATTGCAGGATAGGCAAAAAGTGATGAACCTTCAGAAAGTATCTAACTGGCGAGAGTGTCTTTTTACATTTCCACCTGATTGAATTCCACAGTGGTGCCTTTCCACGATGCCTTGTCACCTGACTACACTCATTAACCACCGCGTTTCCCATGAACACCTCTATCAGTTAGCACGGCTAATTGTTAGCCAGCTTAACGGCACCAGCAACAGCTTTCCTTCCTCCGCCGGGAGATTTATAGCTGCCCGCGTTTCTGCCTGACACATTTTGCACCCAACACCTGTTGCATTCTGAATCACATACCACAAGAAATGGGGGTTGTAATCCTTTATGGATACCTTCCATTTTTTTTTTTTACTACCGTGCCACTCCGAGTTATGTATCAATTCATCATGTTAATGTGTAATATAAAAACAGCTAAATCTGTCAATGTAGTCACTGTGATAGAATTCAGATAACTCTCTACGTACACGAGTACAATGATGTAACGCAAGGCTTGTCCTTCTTTGTTCATTGTGTAGTACATCGCAGCATGGGAGTAAAAAACAGAATTGCCCTGTTACAGTGTGGCTGGCCAGACACAAGCTAGTCAAATGAGCCAGAGACTATTAAAATGAGGCTAAGACCCCCTGTCCTGACCCAGTCAGGCTGGTCCGGTGTATCAGTGCAGGTGTCCACAGAAGAGACAGCACTCCCAGATTAGACAGGATAACCTCCTCCTTCCTCAGATAGGCTCTTTTGTTCATTGTGCTCCGTACGCCACCTCTGACAGCATCCAGGGGATTCTTACGTCCGTACCTGCCCATGCAAAACGCACCGCGAGCCTGTTGATACTGTGTGTGCCACCAGTCCGGTTGACAAGTGGCTGTTCTGATTGGTGGGCATGCAGGTTGTGTTGGATGACACGTAGCACGTTTGA
This sequence comes from Plecoglossus altivelis, assembly GCA_036571765.1. Classification (NCBI taxonomy): domain Eukaryota; kingdom Metazoa; phylum Chordata; class Actinopteri; order Osmeriformes; family Plecoglossidae; genus Plecoglossus; species Plecoglossus altivelis. Next base: position 2,160,889 of record BROE01000001.1, read on the forward strand.
CAGGTCTCGCTGCTGTCGTCAGCAGCTTTGCATAGGAGGATTTACAGCACTGTGGTTCATTACACCGTGTCATCGCGGAGCCAAGGTCAGAGATGTGTGTAGCTTGCTTTATGAGAGTTATGCTGTGTGTAATGAACTGTGAACTAGTCTTAGTTTGGATGAGGTCAGAAGGGGTTTTGAAGGATATGGTTTTGGAGAGGGACAATCCAGTACTGGTCACTATGATCCTGATAAGCATAAGTCTGTCTTGGCATAACTTCAACTTGTTCGTTGACTAAATCGAGCTGATTAAGTAATAGCATTAAGTGAACTTGCACTTTGTCCTGCACATTCATTGGATTCATTTATGTGCTTCCAAGGAACATCAGTGCCCTGACTCTCTCACCTGAGGTCCTCTGCTGTCAGTGTGGTCCAAGTCAATGCGTTCTGGCCGACCAGGATGCTGACTGACACATACCTGGCAGGACCGTCACTCCTCCTGGAGGGTCAACAGGCAGCCAGACCTCCAGATCCTGGGTGCCTCTGTCAACAGGCCCGCATTGGGGGAGAAAAAAGAGGCCCTTCAATCATTCCCATGGCTCTTATTCTGGGCAATGTTGCAGTATGGCTTCAGTTTCCCAGGCCCCTCCTAACCAATGACACATTCTCAGACCAGATGCTCCAGACAAGCCGTACAGAGCTGTGATTATTAGCAGGGCTCCCTTATTTTCGTGTCCGGTGAGTGGCGGGCGGCTATTTTTAACCAGCGCTGAAAGTTTGAATGCCCTTCCACCCCTCGAGTACACCGAGCCAACGGCTGATATGTCAGAGTTTGAGCCCAAACCAAGGAGTGCCTGGAGGCCAGCGTCTGAGACTGAGCAGTGTTGAGACACAGACCAGGATCTGAGACTGAGAGCAGCGTTGAGACCTAGCCCAGAGTCTGAGACAGAGAGCAGTGTTGAGACCCAGCCCAGATGTTACTAGCAATGCTACATTTACATTCTCTCACTACGCATGAGCCCCGCTGTTTGGACGCGAAACATTAACAAAAGACCATCGACGAGTGATTGAGAGCGCTGTCACAATGACTGCATTGGTCTGGAGCTGTGAGAAGACTTGTAACTGTCTACCCGTCTCTGTGTGGCTTGGCAGCGAGTGCCACCGGCATTCCAAGCAACCATGTTTCCCATACATTCCTCAACATTTCGAGGAGAACTGCACTTTAGTGTAGGTTGTCAAGGGTGAGGCTTGGATGACAACCTAGGATTGACAGCAGAATGAGGGCTGTCAGAACTCTGCTCCACTGCTGCTGACGAGATGCTCTCAGTTACGTGCAGAAAGACAAAGATGGGAATATCGGCAAGACGGTTTTGTTTTGCCCCTTTGTGCTTCGAGCTAGCATTCTGACGCAGGTGATGAAATGAGTTCAAAACAAAATAAACAGCGGGTGTCATATCTGCTCCTCTATTCATGGTCATAACAGTAAAATATGGGATGTCAGACAGATGCATCATGTCTGAGGTGAACAGTGGTTGTCTATAAAGCTCAAACTAGTGAAGCTCAAAGTAACTTGTACATTTCAATGTTACAGGAATTATGTTAGAGATAAGAATTTTCTCATGTAAAACGTGTTCTAATGTGTTTCAATTCTGTACAGTTGGGAGTGTGACGGGGGGGTCACTGTTCCTGTCTCTCACAGATAAAGGAACACGTGGTAAATTCGTTGGATGACAGAGTTGTTCATGAAGAAGAGGCCTTGTTTCTGCATGAGGTCTTCACCTCGGTGCTCGTGAGCCAGGTGCAGGCGATGTGTTTAGCAGGAGCAGGACCGGAGAGAAGGGAGGCAGGTGCTCTGGGAGAGCGGCCCGCGCGCTGTTCCAGGTGAGAGAACGTTTCCTGTTCCTTCCATGTGAAACCCTGAAGAACGTCCTCAGAGAACGTCCTTAGAGAACGCCCCCCCCCCCCCGGCTGCCATTTCTCACTGTCGTGGGGTGTGTGTGTGTGTGGTGGAGGGGGTGGAGGTGGAGTTGGTCAGGTATGTACCCAGAATGCCTCTGGGAGGGCCAACTCACTGGCCAGGCAAGGAGGTGGGAGGTTGATGGGGTGGTGGGGAGGGGGCGATGGATCATCCGAACAGAAAGGTCAGGCTCGAGCTGCATTCGTCAGAACAAATGCTTAAATCTCCACCAATGAGACAGAAGACAAACAGAGGGAGAGGGAGACTCTGAGATCTACTATGAACGTGTTTTCCCCAAAGCTGAATTGAAAGTCCACTGCAATTTCTGATAGGGATATGAGAAGAGATAGGAAAGATCTAACTATGAAGAAAACCGATGTTGTGTGGTCCTGGATTCCATCCAAACACCTAGGTATGCCTCCCCAGGCCCCCCAGAGAGAGGCCCTTCATAGTTGTATCTCTACTGAGCTGGCCTGCAAGAGGAGAGAGGGAGGGCACTCTATTTTAGGAGCTATCTGAAATCATTCCATAAATAATGACAGGAATGTGCGTATATGGGTCTTTATGAAGTTATGACTGGACGTGAGCCAGTGAGGTCAGTGTGTATGGAGAAAAGGTAGAAAGGTAGGACAATCTTGGGTCTACATCTATCTCGAAAAGTTGTGTTTGTTGCACCTCTCTCTCTCTTTCAATTTCTCTCTCGCGTCTCTCTCTCTCTCTCTCTGTCTCTTTTTCTCTGTCTCTTTTTCTCTCTCTGTGTCTCTCTCTTTCGACATCTCTCAAGGGGAGGTAAGAATCAGAGTTTCTTAGGAATGTTGGCTGCTTTCTGCCTGTGTCCCAGAGGGAGTCCTGCTAGGGGTCATGACCCCCTCTCCATCCCCTGGAGGTTATCAGCTAACTAAGTTAGCATGAGATACTTCCCCCCCTCCCCCCTCTTTCCCTGTTTCCCTCACCCTGGGCTAATGTGAAAGGCAGCAGGGAGGTGTGTGTGTGTGTGTGTGTGTGAGAGGGTGGGGGCGGTCTTTATTAAATGCAGGAGACATTCATTGCTTGGCTGGTTGATGATGACTCGAAGCAGAAGTCATCTTTCAACTTCAGCCCTCCTCACCCCTGTTGGCATATACGGTTGAAACCCTGGTCTAATCCATGCTCCACTGTAGTGTGCTGCCAGTGTGCCCGCCTGACAGCTCACATTTCCCCCTGACATTTTCCACTCCTCCCTGTCTGCTGTGGAACATTGGGCCGCAGTACATATCACACCGGGTCACATCAATTCATTACCGCTGGATGAAGTGTATCCATAGCTAGGCTGTTCGTCTGCATGGATGAAGAAGAATACAAAAAAGCCCTGCATTCCTGCAGATTTCCCCACCTTCCTGCTCCCTTCCCTCAGAACACTCAGCGGGAGAAACACGCTGACTCGGTCAGAGGCTGCAAATGACTGCTGTTCAGTTCCACTTTGAACGCTGGTGCCGCTGGGAGTATTTTACATGTCACCACTGTTCCACAGACTACGACCCTATGCGCGTGTCCAGGGTGTGAGTGTGCGTGTGTGTACGGCCGCGAAACGGAATCGGTAACACAATACACTTAAGCTAACTGGTTTCATACAGTAGTGAGGCGTGAGGACAGACAGTGCTGTCACGCATGGAGGGAAGCTGGTTGGATATTTACTAATGGTGCCACGTCAGGGTGAAGTATAGCTACCGTGAGAGAACTTGCATGAGATGGCCGCAGCATGGGAACCTGCTGGTTTATATAGAAGGCTGACTCCTTCATTCTCACATGTCTCATTTTCTACGTCTGTGTCTGTTTCCTTTGTCTCGGTCTGTCCCCGCATTCTATCTCACTCTTTTTCGTTCTCTCAATCCCTCTCGCTTTCTCTCAATCCTCCCTTCTCCTCTCCCAACCCTCCCGTAACAGATTTATAGTCTATGTACCCTGGTTTGGTGTAATGGGCCCATCTATCAGCTCTTGTAGTCCCAGAGAAACAGCGCTTGCATTCTGCCCCTGCGACAAATCCACTTTATTGGCACAGCAGACAGGCTCCTTCTCCTGAGCAGACAGGCTTCTTCTCCTGAGCAGACAGGCTCCTTCTCCTGAGCAGACAGGCTTCTTCTCCTGAGCAGACAGGCTTGTCCTGAGAAGACCGTCTTCTCCTGAGCAGACAGGCTTGTCCTGAGAAGACCGTCTTCTCCTGAGCAGAAGGGCAGCGGCCAGGCTCTCCCCACCCCATCTCAGGTGCTGGGGCCAGGCCTGGGTGTCATCGACGGCTAGAATTCAGCAGAGTGGAAATGTTTCATGCTGTGTTTCATTTACCTCCTGAATAAAAAGATGTATACATACAAAACCTGGTAGATGTTGATTGGGATGTTTCCAAGTCACATACTAACAAGACTGGATTAGATTAAGATATTTTGTCGGTTATTCATAGGATTCTTTCTTTGCGTGGAAGAGCATATTTTAAATGCAGGGCCTAATACAGCAGACAAACACATACACCGTGTATGGAGGATGATGATGAAGACAGTGCGGCCTACGATGAAGGTATTGATGTTGACGATGGCTTGGTGGTTCATCCATGTGTGTCTGGCATCTGGGGCAACTGACTTGGCAAGCAGAAGGAAAACACACCAACACATCTCCCCCCTGAGGCAGCCGCTAGCTGTGGGATTGACCCCTGATGAGGCATCTACCTCTGGGTCCCTGCGCCTGGGCTGTGACCCCCAGCTCTCCCCCGCAGGGGCCACTCCTAATGGGACCGCGACCAGACCGTGACTGGCCGCTCTGCCTGTTTGTTGTGTGTCGACCCTGTCAGACTTGTTTCTCCAGGAGGTCAGCAACCTTTGGGGTTTTCTCCCACACGCTCTCTGTCCCCCCCCCTGTGTTTCATTTACCTCCTGAATAAAAAGATGTATACATACAAAACCTGGTAGATGTTGATTGGGATGTTTCCAAGTCACATACTAACAAGACTGGATTAGATTAAGATATTTTGTCGGTTATTCATAGGATTCTTTCTTGCTGGAAGAGCATATTTTAAATGCAGGCCTAATACAGCAGACAAACACATACACCGTTATGGAGGATGATGATGAAGACAGTGCGGCCTACGATGAAGGTATTGATGTTGACGATGGCTTGGTGGTTCATCATGTGTGTCTGGCATCTGGGGCAACTGACTTGGCAAGCAGAAGGAAACACACCAACACATCTCCCCCTGAGGCAGCCGCTAGCTGTGGGATTGACCCCTGATGAGGCATCTACCTCTGGGTCCCTGCGCCTGGGCTGTGACCCCCAGCTCTCCCCCGCAGGGGCCACTCCTAATGGGACCGCGACCAGACCGTGACTGGCCGCTCTGCCTGTTTGTTGTGTGTCGACCCTGTCAGACTTGTTTCTCCAGGAGGTCAGCAACCTTTGGGGTTTTCTCCCACACGCTCTCTGTCCCCCCCCCCCCCTCCCCGTGTCTGATTCCTGGTCCCCCGCCCGCCCTTCAGCCCCCGGGTGCAGCTTGAACTGAGGGACACCCCTCTGTCCCTCAGTGGGAGAAATGGGAACCAGGAGGAAATGGGCTTTTTTTCCCAAGGTTGGGACAGGCAGCGCTGGAGACAACGTGAGGACCGGCTTAGAGGAGGAAACGTGAGGATTACTGCTGTACTCTCCCTGCTCCACATCATGTGACTCTGAACTAATGCTGAGAGCTCGGAGTGGAAACCGGAAGGACGGTTTGTCAGTCTCACAGCGGCTGCAAGACGTTTTGTGCAACAACAAAAAAAAGATGGTGTACGGAATGTTTGTTGGATGCAGACTGTGTTCCGTGGGGACTTCAGTGATGACGTCTTTGAATGCCTTGGGGCTGGAGCAGGAGAGTTTAATTAAAAGGTCAAAGGTTGGATAGAGGACTTCAAAAAGAGGGACCCATCTCTGAACTTCTGAACTCAGTCTGGATCCAGTTTTCCTTGGGCTAAATTCACCCCCAAGTGGCACCACTGAACTCCCCAAATCAAAATAGCTGTTTCTGGACACACGTGACTTTTGCTGTGCTAAATGCAAAGTCCCAGAAGACAAGCCAATATTTATTACTTGCCATTTCTGTCCTCGACATTGGAGGGTACAGGACAAGGTCTTGCTAAAAATGATACCTCACGCCCAGTTCTGTCCACCCTTGCACCTCCAAATAGAAACCATTTACAGCCGGTCACCTAAACGAACTTGCTGCCTACGGACGGATGTGACTCACTCCTCCAGCCTCTGAAAAGTCCCTCTCAGTGACCCTTTATATTTGTGCTGGATCACCTTCAACTATTTTACATTTGTCACCAGAAAAGTTTAGTTAAGGCATGATGATAAGCCTGAGAGCATCTGCCAAGATGCACAGTATTCACCCACCTGGTACTACCTTACCATCCTCTCCTCCCCCTCCCTCCACCTGGTGCTATCTCACCATCCTCTCCTCCCCCTCCCTCCACCTGGTGCTATCTCACCATCCTCTCCTCCTCCTCCCTCCACCTGGTACTATCTCACCATCCTCTCCTCCTCCTCCCTCCACCTGGTACTACCTTACCATCCTCTCCTCCTCCTCCCTCCACCTGGTGCTATCTCACCATCTTCTCCTCCTCCTCCCTCCACCTGGTGCTATCTCACCATCCTCTCCTCCTCCACCTGGTGCTATCTCACCATCCTCTCCTCCCTCCACCTGGTACTATCTTACCATCCTCTCCTCCTCCACCTGGTACTATCTCACCATCCTCTCCTCCTCCTCCCTCCACCTGGTACTATCTCACCATCCTCTCCTCCTCCTCCCTCCACCTGGTACTATCTTACCATCCTCTCCTCCTACACCTGGTACTATCTCACCATCCTCTCCTCCTCCACCTGGTACTATCTCACCATCCTCTCCTCCTCCACCTGGTACTATCTCACCATCCTCTCCTCCTCCACCTGGTACTACCACACCATACTCTCCTCCTCCTCCATCTGGCCTATCAGACTATGAACTCCACCAGCTCACTGGAGTTTTATTGTGAAAAGGAACAAACAAACAAATGATCCCATTTACAGACTGACTTCCAGATGAGACATATTTTCCCTCCTGCTCTTGCTCTCAGATCTCTAACCAACCTTGTCTGACGGGTCAGGGAGCCGAACCGGCCCCCAATACCAGACCAGATACCGGGAATTTGTTCAAGAGAGATGAAGGCCTCTCTTTCTCTCTCTCTCTCTCTCTCTCTCTCTCTCTTTCTGTCTCTGTTCGCAAGCTGCCTTGCATGCTGCCAGCAAGAAGCGAACGGTGCCGCATTCCTGTGGAAGTTCAATAAGGGATCCAGTTAAACTGGCTTCTCTGTGCGCTAGGGTAGAAAGGCCCCATGGGGGTCCTTACCCTGGAAGGCTGTGTGAGCGAGGGGCTGGGGAGCCGTCCTGGCAGCTAGGGTTACAACAGGGTTCTTCCACGCCGGGGTCACAGGGCCAAATGCAAAAGTGACAATGTGGATAATTGCCTGCTAAAGATAATGGACTGTTGATTGAGATCAATTACTCTCCGAAGACAGAGAGCCGGGAGTTTGGGGGGGTAGTGGAGCAGGGAGTGAAGTCTAGCCTGCGACTTGTGGAAGTGGGGAACAATGGCCGTCTCAAGGTAACTGAGAAGCTCAGCTGACACAAAATGTGTGGAGAGACGGCTTTCAAAACACAAGTGTCAATCACAACACAGCACTCTTACACGCACGGGCAAACACACACACATCGCTCAGAGACAGCGGAGCGTATGAAAGAGGTTCAGTGCGACAGCAGATAGGAGATAGAGATGTAAAGTACATTCAAATGAAACATGGCAGTCTGTAACAACCTGAGCGTTTCCTCAACACACCCCAACATGCTTGCAACATGGGCAACATGGAGCAGAAATAATTAGCAACCTTCCAAAGAAGTACATCAAATTTTGATGTCTACATTGGAATGTATTTCATTAATATGTTTGGATGCATCAATAATTTATGTCTACTGATGTAATTTAATTTACAATTTCCTCCCTTGGTTGTGGATGGATGTTCTTTCTCCAGTTAGAGGCTATATCTTATCTGAGGCACCCTGCCCTTCTCTGAATAATACATCCAAATGAACGATGAGTTGGCACAAAGCAAGCAGCTGTGGTTCTGTCTTCCTGGTAGAGGCACACTGCCTTCAAGCTTAATGGTCCCAGTTCCAAACCCAGTAATAATGATGTATTTCTACAGAAGAACTCATTGGACCTACCGTTCGACAGACGGCTCAACACACACACAGATGCACACACACACACACACAAGCTGGGGTTTAGGGGCATGCATTTCTGTCAGTCAAGGGCTTTTTGCTTTAATTGCTAACACAGGTTTCCTCTGTACGGCACAGTCTGTTCTCACACACTCGTAGTGGTCCTCCTGGGTCAACCTCAGCCAGCTGAACTGGAATGGCATGTGTGAGTAGCTTGTATGCATCTGTACGTTACAAGAAGAAACCTCCACAAAATGGCATCCCATAATCTGCTGCTCACATCTGTAGTTTACAGCGACAGTTTGATTGGACTCTGTGTGCTTCAGAACTTCTCAGAACACCGTGCTGACCAGCAGTCGTAGGGGACTCAGGTGACACTGAAGCCAGGCTGGCGAGAGTTAGTTCACGGCAGACATGTTGCAGTATAATTTTGGTGTCCTTTAAGGCAGCCCAAAAGTGATCTCTTTAGCATGTTTGCACAGCAAAGGAGCAGAGGGGAGAATACTGATCAAAACTGTTGGCACAGTAAGAACAGTTGTGCTTTGTAGAGAGGGACAAAGAGAGGTAGAGAGCAGGAGAGAAAAACAGAGAAAGCGAAGGAATGAGAGATGGAGAGAGAGTCATAGGGAGGGAAAAAGAGACAGAGAGAGACACGACATGCTGGACTGTTCAACCCATCTCTCTGAGAGGGGCTCTTCCACTGCAGTGTTGGAGGCTGCAGTCTGTCTGTTGGAGGCTGAAGTCTGTGTGTTAGAGGCTGCGGTCTGTGTGTTGGAGGCTGCAGTTTGTGTGTTGGAGGCTGAATTCTGTGTGTTGGAGGCTGCAGTCTGTGTGTTGGAGGCTGCAGTCTGTGTGTTGGAGGCTGCGGTCTGTGTGCTGGAGGCTGGCCACTGCTGATGAGAGCATGGGTCCAAACGTCATGCAGCAGGATCCATCAATCGTCATTACACACACACACACACACACACACACACACACACACACACACACACACACACACACACACAATGCGCTCAGAGACAGGCAGCAGATAGCTGGCTCTGAACACAGGAGCAGGGGAAAGACAGAACTGACCTTGATTAGGACTAATGCACCACAGGAAAGACCCACTGACAGAATCCTTTGCCAGGGTAGGGTGGGGTTAAATGGGAAGGCGTGTGAGTATGTGTATTTGTGCATATGTGTACATGCGTGAGTGTGTGTGTGGGTGCACGTGGTAAGTGAGGGGGTGGGGGGTGGGGGGGTTATTGTCAGGACTCAGGGGCTTTGATGTAAACAAGATGAATATCTGGTATGTTTACACTTTAATTTAGTGCCCAATTGTGAGAAGATTGGTTACAAATTGAAAAATTAAGATCAGGTGTAGGCTCTGGGAGCAATACCCAACTAGAGCTTCTCTCACACACATGCACACACAAACACACACACACACACACACACACACATCGATCTCTCTCCACTAATGCCCCCTAGCCCACCTCATCCTTACAGCAGAAGCTTAATGGACCAAGCCCTTGCTCTCTCTCTCTCTGCGTATGTTTCTCTCTGAGCTTCTCTCTCTCCCTCCCTCTCTCCCTCTCTCAGTCTCTGTCTCTCTCTCGCTCTGCCCCCATGTTGAAGCACACAGCATCACACAGCCCCCTGCTCTCTCCACCAGTCTGAAGTCTGCCCATAAACCTCCCTTTATGCATTTTTGTCACATATTTAAGAAAGTCGTAAGAGTATTTATAGAGAGTCCGAGGGAGGGGAGGGGAGGGGGAGTGGAAAGGGGGAGGCTGAGGGGGGCGGGCGGGGGAACGGGACGGGGGACGTTAACTGGAGTTGCACTGGTGCTGTGCCGGGTCCTGGGAGAGCACCAACATCTTGTTTTTATTACGAAAGGTCAGGGGTGGAGGGGGCACGGGGTGGGGTTTAACATGTGTGTGCGTAAGAGTGTGCTCTCACGCGCATGCACGCATGTGCCTGCGTGTGCACACGTGTGTGTGCGCAAAAGCATATATGTGCATAGATGTGTGTACCCTTGGAGTGTCTATGTGTGTGTGTGTGAGTATGTGTGAGTGTGTCTACACGCTTAGTGCAAATGATTGGGGCTTGTCCTCGATCATCTGCAGAATCCATCAGTCCAAAGGACCAGTCCATCTAGATGAGCTACGGGCTACATGGGGAGTCCAGCTGGCCAGAGACAGGATAAGAACCTGATGACATCTAGACGACACAAATGTCCCTTTTTACGCAACCATCTCTGTCACCTCAATGAAGATAACCAGCTGCTGGACTGACGTGGTGTACCTTCAATCTTCTTTAAAATGACAGATGCAAGTATGCATGTTGTTGGGTAAATTCCCTATTCATTAGCTCTTGGGCTTGCATTTGCAGGCACGCACACACTCACACGTACACACGTGCACACACGGTCTGCGTGCACAGCCACACACATTGTTGGAGATGGAGAACCTACTGCGGGGGTTGAGAGCAGCTCTCTGGCCTGGCTACCTTCCTGCCGTCACTCACAAACTGGTGACCCCTGTCAGGGACCTTACACACACTCTCAGAAGACACACACACACACATTTGAACAACTTCTCTACTCCAGTGCTTTTCAGCTGGCACAAAGACTACAAGAAAGAACAAAAAAACACAACATACCACAGCAAACTGAAATATGTGACTGCGCTGAGTTAGTCCCTCTCTGCAACCAGAGATGGAAAAGGCTGATTCAAAGCTGCCTCAACTAATCTGTGTATATTTAGACAACAAATCCATGTTTATGGAAGCATTACGTTTAATATTTATTATTGAAAGTGGATACACTCGGTCGAATTTTTGCTTCAGCTCCCTCCTAAAACTTTCATGATATGGACGATCCGGAGCTGCGAGAGAGCCGATGACTTTGGAACGACGTCGAGCGCAGCGCTTTGCTTGCTCCAGCCGGTCAGGTGTGGCGGTGTCACAGGTGTGGCGGTGTCACAGGTGCTGGAGCTGTCCAGGTGTTACTGAGGCCTGGGAAAACACGCGGCCAAAAACAAACAAAGATCCCCCCCCCCTGCCCCCCATGGGTCTCACCTTGTTATTAAACCACTCGGCATGTTTTCGGATCACGTTTATCTGTCCCTGCAGCAGGGACGCTGCACAGGGCTCTGGACAGAGATACTGCCGCCTTCCGGAACATGTTGACGTTGGGGTCTTATCACACCTGCCTCGCGCCTCGCTGTGTCATCACCACCTGACGTATCGCCCTCGTCCATCGCCAGCTCTGCAGTGGTCACATCGAATATGCGGCTGGTGGATTGCCTGGCTTGTTATTCAAATGTATGAGTTTTGGCAGTCTGTGTTTGATGGGAAGACACGACCAGCCCGCCCTGTTCAACATTTGTGCTTTCAAACAAACAGTCAAGTTATGAGTTTCGTTATCTACACTGATAACTTTTGTGACAACCTGTCAGCCTTTTTAAAACAAGTTTTATTGGCAAATGATTGCTTAGGGAAGATAAAACCGGTCTATCCATTTAAGCTGTGGAGATGATAACAGTGAACACATGCAAAACAGGTTGTGTTATCAGGCAGTCCATACAGTGAGTTCTGTTTTACTTAGATCTGTTCCAGAACATAGCCTCTACCAGAACATAACCTCTATTCTGCTGTGACATGTCTTCTTATCATTGCCTTTGACGTCGCACAACGCCAAGGAAAGAGTAATCCTTCATCGAACACATCTCCAGGACCATGGAATGGAGGAGTGGCAGGACATTGTGTGTGTGTGTAACACAAGCCTGCTAAAGTGTGTAACCAACCTGCAGTGCTGTGAGGGAGACTGTGTGTCCTGTGGATAGCTCTTTGAACACAGAAAGAAAAAAATGTCAGTGGAAGGGTAGGAAACAGGTGCTTTGTGGTCCAGGCCTCTCTCTGTTTGAGTTTCTTTATAAGAAGCAGACGTTAAGAGAGGGCGTGTCTATAAATACAGCCAGGCGGAGCCAGCAGGGACCGCAGCCTGCCAGCCCAGCACACAGACACTCAGGGCTTTCAAACAGTATGGGACACATCTTTAGTCCAAGCATGTTCCAAGCAACATTGCCTTTCTGGACTGAACGACAAGGTTAATCGATAGAAAGTATATGGCGGCCAGCAGCTGACAGCCTGGCTTATTTGAACATGATGCATGTGATTTCTAACCTCGGTAGGTAATCCCACACGTCAGGTCCAGATCAGTTGTGTGCGCATTAGCAGGCTGTCATCATCCCAGGCTACAGTGTGTCCCCAGGGGAGGAAGGGGGGTTGGAGCAAACATCCACCTCAATGTAGACCCCCCCCCCCCACAAACACACACACACCCACACACACACTCCCGCCTCCCCGGACCTCAGACACCACAAGAGGTCTCGAAAGCGTGTATTCTCCGGTACAAAGCTCCAGTCATGGAGGCCTGCGAAGACAAGCCACTGATTCCCAGACTCCCGGACAGATTCATGGCGGCTTAAACAGTCTCTTTCAACCCCCTGCCACACCTCCCAAGAAGAGAGAGAGGCCTCCACCACCAACAGCAGTGTGCTCCACCCAAACGACGCCAACCGACGCAATAAAAATAAATGGGTCCCGATGATGTGTTAATCCGCTCTGACAAAGCGGCTCGGCTCTGAATTAAGATGTCATTTTTTAACACCAAACTGACACCTGTTTATAATACCAGGCCTGGGATGACTTACGACTCTGTTATTCTAGCCTGCACCCTGCTTGTGAGGAGAGAGGGAGGGGAGAGGCTACTCTGTATTGGCCATATTTGGTCCTGGTAAACCCTCAAGCACGAAGAGGTGGCACAGAACTTTAAACATGTTGATTTACAAATAATATCAAGTAGGCTCACTTTTCTGTCTCTTCATCTATCAGAGCTCATGTATTGTTCAGCGTACCAGGTGTTTTTTTACCATAGCGAACTCAACGGCAAATTTAACCTTGAATTCCATGGCGTTCGTGACATCCCTTCAACTGTACTATGAACCAAATGCCATGCTCCATTTTACTGCTACAGTTGACTTGCTTGATTGCTCACCCCTCCTCACACACGCACACACACACACACACACACACACACACACACACACACACACACACACACACGCGCACACACACACACGCACCTGGGGTGATCAGCAAGAAGAGCCATGGGTGTTCAGCCGTCAAACCAAACAGTGGAGAGGCCAGGGCACGTGTTCCAGATCCGAGCCAAAATGTCCGCCCTCGCAGGCTAATCAGATTGATTATGGTGCTAATCTGGCTAGCTGGCCGGGCACCTGGCTCAGGGCTCTCCATGTGACTGTGCGCTGAGAACTTCCCACCCAGCAAGGTGTTACACAGTCCAGACCAGCTTAGCGGTGCCCTCCAACTGCACTGGCATGTTGGAGGTTAGCTGGATAGGGACATATAGACTTGGTCTTGCGGAGGAGTCTGCTTTAAATCAAACACGATATGTTGAAAAAGAAAGCCCGCTCACTGCAGGGTCGTTTCTGATCGCAATCCCAGCATATTCTAATCCCTTCTTTGGATCTTATATTAAAATAATTCTTGCCTTTTCAACTAGACTTCCTTCCATCGGATGAAACTGTCCTGAACTTTGAAATCAAAGCGGCCAGTCTGCTAGGGCTGAGCAGAGCTATTTAACAGCAGGAGCAACAGGGGGTCTTATTCCACCTTGGCAGGCAGAATTTCTGACTTTGAATTAAACCGATTGAAATGCGTTTGGGGGGGGGATGTGGTAACCAAGATAGCGAGCGTTCGGAGAGAGGAAACCATGCTCTCAATGACCTTACTGTTACCCCTAACAACGGAGCACAAGAGTCCTCTTCCTGATACTGGTCTGGGGCTGAAACCTCCAATTGAGCCCGGTCCCAGGAACTAGGCTTCCTCTCATTTCCTGTCTGCGCTACAGCCGTCGCCTGTTTAAATTACGCCCCAGCGCCGCCCCAGTCTCTCCCCCCCCCCCGCGCTGCCCTCCACGCCGCTGTGCTCCATCCGCTCACACTGGCTCCAAACACACATTTCCCTGGACGGCACCGTGGACCGTGGCAAGGCAGATTGCTGACTGATGCCTCGCAAGCAGCACAGCTCAGCCGGTGAAGAATTAATTCAGTGTTGCCGGTCCTGAAAAAGAAAGAGAAGATAAAGTCTAATGGAGATTGTGTGCCCCGCAGAAAAAAAAGCACAAGCCAGAAATATGTAACTTAATATTTCAGGCATGAAAAGGTTCATGAATTATATGTATTTCATGTTTTTTCTTTTTTTTGCCATAAAAGAAATGTGGGAAAGAGTAAGTTTTCAGACGGAAATAGACAACCCTTGCTTTTTCCTCCGTCCCTGCTCAACTTACATCCTGCAGAAACCAAAGGAGCGCTTGTTCCACAGGGGTAAACACGGCTGTGGCCCAACATGCAAATGGAGTCTATGTTAATTCATGTATGACTAGCAGAAATGCTCCCCTCAGCCAAAGGCTGTCCAGTCAGCCTCCCAAGAGGTCAACATTAAAATGTCATTACTGGAAGCTTTTAGTACAGACACTGTCATCGTCTCTCTGACCAGACAGGCAGCAGGGGCCGTTGAACAGAAAGCAGGTGAATGTCTTTTTCTTAGTTCCTTCGACACCACGCGCTAATCAACAAGGTGATGCAATGAAAGGTAAAACCGACCAATTTCCAGAAGTGTGGCAAGAGACTGGTGAAAAGCTGATGCACTTTTCTTGCCTGTAATGTGGTGTCGTTTTCGCCCCGAGCACAGATGTTATCACACAATAGTAGCACACATGCTAGGGGCCTCTATGAGATGGACATTGTTACTTTAACGAGAAATGATGTGGCTTTTAATGAAAGTATGAGAGTTCCTTAAGTCCAGACTATGGGCCTAATTCCCCGGAAGGCAGTTAAAAATGAATTTATTGTGGTCGTTTATATTTCAATGCATGTTCCAGAGAAATAGGGGAATTATAAACCAGGGTCTACTTTTCTCCTCTCTGAGTATGCATAAATGTTGAACAAAATGCAGTCAGTGTTTTACATCTCCCTCAGTACTATATGAATGCACTCCGAAGACACTGTGGGAAGTGGAGGGTATTTACTCCAACCATGCATTTTTCTTACACTTCTGGCCCCGATATTAACTCCTCACAATACCCTCACCGACTGAGAACTCTTACATTACTACACACACAATTAGACATACTGCAGATGCTAGGAATGTGGAGAAAATACACAGCCAATAGTCTACGGAAGGCAGAGTAAAACCATATTGTTATCACAACTGTGGAAGTATCTTTTTATCATAACGAAATGTGTCAGTGTGTTAATATGTGCATGTTTGTTTGGGGAACAGAATCTAGTCTTTTCCTCCCAGCATGTCTGTCTGTGTGTCTGCGTGTAACTGTCTGAGGCTTTTTCTCTATGTGTGTGTGTGTGTGTTGGCTGCCTATAGCGTCTCCACGGAGTGTGTGGACGCTGAGCGGAGGTAGTGGACTGGCGAGGTCTCCAGTGTGTGCCGTCCGCCCCCGGAGTCCTGCCGAGAACAGACCTCCGGAGCGTCTCTCTCTCTGCTGAGGGGATGGAACTGTGCTGGGACAGTCAGACAGGAGATGTACTGACCCCTGACCTCAGTCATCACACTCCCCCCCCCCTCTCCCACCTCCACCACCACATCTGAGACGGTTTAGCAAACAAATGAAAATGGAAAATAGAAAATCGTATTCTTGGTAACACTTAACAATAAGGGTGCGATAATGAGCATTTGATAATCCTTGAACTAATGCAGGCATCATCATACGTTAATAAATCACTCAGAAGGTACTTCATTATGCAATGATCTTTAACATATCATTTGATGATAGGGTGTCACATGACAATCAATATTAACAGATGACCTGATAGGTGGGTTACTTTAGTGGTGGTATCTCTTCATTTGTTCTCCACGTTCCACATGAATCCATCTCCTACTCCTCTGGTAGTCAAACCGTGGCTCAGCCCTGTTGTCAATGTCTGGCAGAAATCCATGGATGCTGCCATTGTGGTAATTAACACTTAAATGAATGGTATTACTGTTAGTTTACCTGGTAAACTCAAGGTTTTAGTTCACACAGGTAGCAGAATGACTTTGCACATTTAACGACAATGGTTTACTTATCAGTTCATAAGTTAATATTGATAGGAATTGATCAATGGGGCCTGATGTAATTAATAGTAAATCATATGCAACTCCCTAATGGCAAGTTATACGTTAAAATATATTACTACTACTACTGATAATAATAATAATAATAACAATAATAATAATAAGTACCTTCTGAGTTATGTATTAACGTATGATTCCTGAATTAGGTAAAGCATTAATAAACATTTAGTCATGCACCATTATTGTAAATTGTTAGCAAATACTTTTTAAAGAAGTAAAGTAAATGATTAAAGGGAATGTTGTATTCAGTCATGCTCAGTGGAGTACAGGAGGGAACGTGAAGGGAGGCTTTTCTTAATATTTTGTAATCTGATCAAATTCACTTTATAATGAAATTAGGTGCATGACGTCATTGTTCTTTATGCAAATACAGCAACTCTTAGATCACAAAATCTGACAAGCCACGTTAGCAATACAATGTTCTACGTCAAACAGACTTAACGTACATGAGAGAACCCTGGAATATCTATCCACTGACACAACAGGGCATGCAATGGGTGGTGCCCCCTCGCCGAACACAGCCAAGGTTCAGAAGTGATGTTCAGGTGAAGGGCGCCTGCTGCAGCCTGCCAGCCCCCCTGAGCTCACAGCCCACCCAACCACCACAAACACTCTTCTCTGGACCCCAACCTGCCTGGGAGGAGGTCAGGACCGGCTGTTGTTTCAGTCTCAGAAGAAGAAGAAGAAGAAATTCAAAAAAAAAAAAAAAAACCTCCAAGCTGTCCCAGTGCTGGAGGCATCTAAAACACCCCTCCCTAGACCCTGAGGAGCTAAAGGGCAACGTTCTGGAGTGGGCGTCCTGTTTGACAACGGAGAGCAAATTCTGTTGACTTTGGATTCTCACTTGTTTCTCTTCATCACAGGACTAAGGGGTGGACTGACTTTTACGGGGGACGCCACTGACATTTCGATTTCGGCAGGCCTCTCCTCTCCCGACTTTGAAGTCGACCTCCGCAATGTTCCTAAAAAAGATCACGACGAATCGGATCGGAATGCGCAATATTTACCATGTTCCTGGACGTCTCACCGTGCTTTGATGTCCCCGCAAGGACAGCCGCAAAGTGGGAATCGGACAAGATTGCATATCAACGTGAAATCTTCATTTTCAATCTCGCTGTACTTCTGTCAGGGCAAAGAAGGCTATTTTGACTTCAGAATTTGTTCAACGTCATGAGTTAAAGAAGGAAGAGGCGTTCGATTATCCAGATACTGTGATGATATGGAAACAATGTCACAATACGCGTGATACAGCGGACCTAGGTACAAGTGTGCACGTATACACACAGTTTCCTTCTCTGGCCTGCCTCTCCCTCAGTCTTCAGTCCATGAACAGCTCTCTGAACCTTTGTCGTCGTTTTAGAAACAGGCCAGTTTGGCTCACAGTCTGAACCTGGAGTCAAGCCTAACCAAGCACATGGGGAATTCCCAGCATGCATTGTGAGAGTGTGTGTTAGCACCAACATGGTTCTGTGGGCCTATCACCAAAACAGGAAACAAGCATGAATTCCGCCTTTGGAACTGGACGTTACTTGCAAGCCAAACACAAAAGTTAGTTCCTCACGATAGAAATGATACTGTGTGGTGTGTGGTTGGTATTGCACTTCTATAGTTACTAATGTGAGGGCAAGGCTTACTCACATTTGACATGACTTATTTTGGTGTCAAAATGCTGAAACCAACGAACGTCTATGTTTGGTTTTCTCTCTCTTTCCTTTCCATCTCTTTCGTGTGCGTGTGAAAAATCCATTTGGAAGCAATTTGGCTTTGTTAATATGAGTATTATTTTAATTGTGATAATTACGGGTTAAACTGTTCGACCATTCGCAAGGTGCTCGCAGGTTTCAGACAAAAAAAGACAACCAGATCAAGCCAGTCTCCTCTCGGCTTGTTTTTCTTCTCCCTTTACTTCTTTCACTCCCCTCTTTTGCTGGAAACACTATGTATGCCTAATACTGTACACATACTCATTTTCCTTACATTTACGCAAGAAAAGGAGACACCATGAAATTACGGAAACCAGCATTATTATTTTTTTACATTAAAATACTTATTGTACCTGTGCATGATTGTTTATCAAATGACCACATATAGTGTTGTAGTGCAATGCTCGTGGCTCTTTGTGGATTCTTAACTATAGCATGAAGCATGACAAAACCATTGAGGGGGAGAAAAAAATGGAGACAAACTTTGGTGGGGTTTGCTGGCTAACCTCTCTGCGGTTTCCCCTCCAAGTGACCCCCCATCTCACAATAGAGTCGTAGTTGCACAGCTTAGAGTCTGGTGGAAGTTAACCTCAGGTGGACCTTGGAGGTGGGTGGTTCACCGGCCGTATTACCTGTCTGCTGCCTTGTTAAACCCAGATTGGAAACAAAATGCCCAAATGAAACCATGGAAAACAAGAACTTCAGTTTGATTGTATTGCCTGCGTAAAAATCCCCGTTAACCGGGGGCTTTCTGTCTCATTGTTTTTGTACTCTGAGAGCTCACTACCAGAAGGCAGCTTGAAAGAGGCCACTGAGGCAAATTCTGTATCTGCTGGAGCTAACCCTGGAGGCTCATAAAGCCTTTTAAACTGGGACTTTCAACAGAACGGTTTATGTAAACTGTATTAGGGTTTTTGTGAGAAAGTGAAAGCGGTAATTGTCCGCATTCCAACAGTTTCAATACATAAACTGTGGGACCATCAGCCGTGAACAAGGCAGCTGTTAGCAATTTGTGTAGCAGATAATAATCAGGCTCCATGCAAAGCAGCGTCTCTCTGACAGGCATTAGGCTGTGGCCCATGCAAGAAGGGATTTGAGACGTTTAAAGGAATGGTTGGTTTAGTTTAAATAACCTTGGGAGAGAGGGGCGAACTGGAGCTCCACTGGTTGTGTGACCCATCTAACTCTACAGTTCACGTCTGGACATGGCGACGGAATCACAGGAACACATACTGTACACAAAGCACACACCACATCCAAACATGCCTTCATGTTCAACACATTCCTGCTTTTTGTAACATGAACAAGAGCAATTTTGTCTCAGGAAAATGTTCTGTATGTTCATGGTCTATTTCCGTGACATATGTGAAGATCAGGCTTAGAGTTCGGCTCGGCATGAAAGTTTGTAGGTGTTTAGAAGTTTCCAGTGACATTATAGTTCACTCTTTCAGGTCCCGTTTGACTAAATGAAGCGATTTTCAGATATAGAATCACAACGTGTTGCTAAAAGTGTTCCCGGACGGAAAGAGAGCCCTCGGCTAGCCGCTGAAGAAGACACACATGACACCCAGCCAAGTGTGAACAGCGTAATAACACACACACATCCGATGACAGCTTCTGAAGAGAAGCTATGGCAATCATCCCCACATCTCCAGCAACCAGACATCAGGGGCAGCTGGAACGTTCCCCGGCCGTGATTTATCAGGGGTCCCCAGCCCCCCGTCTCCCGTCCAACGCCTCGGCAACAGCCTTGCTGTCAAAGCAACAGCTGGGCACAGGATGTTTGATTGGCTGACAGGGTCGGCTGCCCGTTGACGGTTGTCTATGTCTTTTCATTGGTATTCTATTCTTACATGGGCGATCTGGTTTCGTCGGCGTGGCTATGGCAGCCTCCACCGCTCTCGCAGCAATTGGGTCACTCTCGAGTTTCCAGGGAGCTGGGACTTCTTCTGAGAAGAAGCGGTGAAGCAGTGGGAGTCACCTAGGGGACGCAGCCAGGGGTGTGTAGGTGTTTACATCCACCAGGTGATGTGACAGATTCAGAGGATTAACCCGTTCACGGAGAAGAAAGTCATCACATTCGCACAGCCGATAGGGAGGATGGGATCACCCAGCACTTTGAATTAGAAGCATACTGGAAAACATTCAGCTGGATTGGGTACAGGTACAACCTGTAACAGTGTTCAGTTACACCCTGTGATGATTTGGGCACGGTCCAGGTGCTTCTGACTTCATCCACACACACAAGCGGTACTTTCCGTGGCTTCACACTGGGACTGATTGATTGACGGCTGGTCGGCGAGGTTGCGGGAGAGACCAATCTGAGACGAAGGTGGGGGTATCATGTCGCTGTGGAGCTGTCAGTAATCAGAATGGAGCCTTCTCCTCCCCCCCCCCCCCAGCGACCTTGCTCCAGTGCCGTCTCGACAGGTGCTGCTGCTCCAGTTTGGTGGCTTAGGAGATCCGTGTCCTCAGATTCCTCCAGAATGTCCCCCCTCTTGGAATGACCCCCCTCCACGCACAACACCCCAACCCCCCCTCCATCCCCCCCTCTCCCCCCTGTGGTTCCTGGGAAGGGGTCAGGTGAGCATGAGGGCATTTGGTGCAGGGCTGAGAGGGGATGAGTTGCCAAGGGGTTGAGGGCAGGTTTCCTTTCCGTCGTGGTGAGGAAGACTGTCTGCTCTTCATCCGTGTGGCTGTCTTCCCCAGGGTTCGGGACAGGGTAAAGGGGAAGATTGGATATCAAGGAGGACAACATGGTCCTGCAGGAGTATGAGTGAACCTTGCTTTGGGGAAGATGAAGATGAGGGGTGTTTGCCTGTGAGTAGGAGGTGTGAGAACGTTTGATTGTGTTTGTATGTGTGGGTCGACGTCCATGTCGGTGACGGTGCCAATGACTGTTATTGTAATCGTGTGTGTGTGTCCTGTATGGAGGAGAGTGAAGGGGCAGGGAGAGGGGAGGTCACACATGCTTTGTGTCCCCCAGGGAGCAGTGAGGGGGGCTAAGAGGGGGGCCTGTGTTTGAGGTGCAGCTACCGGGCGCCACGCAGCTGAGCTCATGAAACGCTATGCCGTCCCCCTGGTAGGGGGTGGGGCGTGGGGAGATGGTGGGGGGCAGAGGAGAGGCCATCCTGGCCATCAATCACCCAGGGAGGGGCTGGAACCCCCCAGATCAGCCCTACTAGGCCGCAGGAACAGGGGCCAAGGCCACATGAAAGGCATCGAGTGTCCCCCACAGTGAGGGGAGTCGGAGAGGGGCTGGGGAGCTGGGGAGGACAAGCAGGAGGTGAGGAGCCACGTAACTGGAGAGATGGTGGTCAGTGTGAAGACAAAGGGAGGGGAGAGAAGACAGGGGTGAGACACAACATGGAGAGAGGCCTGGGAAACATGAGACCAAGCAGGACACTGGAGACAGAGAGAGACAGGGAGAGAGACAGCGAGAGAAAGAGAAACAGAGAGGGAGAGGGACAAACAGAGAGAGTTACGGAAAAGAGACAGACAGGGAGAGAAAGACAGAGAGAAACAGACAAACAGAGAGAGAGAGAGAGAGAGCGACAAGGACAGAGAGACAGGGAGAGAGACAGGGTAGACGGGGGGTCGCCCACAGGGTCTCCTCTCAGCCAAGCCCCTCCACTTGTCCGTCACATGAAGTGCAGTCTGGACAACAGCACTTTCTTACTCCTGTGTGTCTTCAAGGTTTCCATGCGTCTTCCAAGCCAAACGTCCATCACAGGCAATTTTATGTGTCGGGGCCATGGCTCTGGTGTTCCAGGCAGGAGTGTGATGGGGCTGTGCCCAGTGTGTTGGCAGGAGTTATGGACCTGGGGTGAGGCAGGCCACCACCACGCCACACAGATGCACGCTCAATCTGTGTAGTGTTGACAGACAGGCCACAGACGCTGCAGGTACGAGGCCCAGTCTGTCAGGAGGCAGCCCTGCTAGCCGTGCTTGGGGACACAGCTGGGAAAGTCCACATTCTAGGATTCCATTCACAAGAAGTCAAACTGTTCTTTGGTAGATGCTTGCATGAGGACAGGAATACAGGAAATTGGTTTTGTGACTCATTAGTTATTTTGAAGAAAGTGAATTGCGAGATGCTGGAAATGTTAGGTTTGGTTTACATGAGCATGGGCTGTCTGGCTTCGCCAGACTCACGCACATACCCCTCCTACCCACCTTCTTCCTCCTCCCTTCCTCCCTCCCTCCTTACTCCAACTCCCTTCCTTACCTCTTCTCTCCTCCAACCTATCTCCTACCCACCTTCTACCTCCTCGCTCCCTCCTTACTCCAACTCCCTTCCTTACCTCTTCTCTCCTCCGACCTATCTCCTACCCACCTCCCTCCCGTCGGCCTTTCATCCCTTGTATAAATCCTTCCCTGCAAACAACGTGGATCAAATCAGTTTAAGTCATGTAAGTTATGAAAATGAAAGCCACAACATTTTTTCGAATCACTACTAACAGATTTACAGCAAACCTGGCTAGCATCCACACAAACCTTTTCAATTAAATGCATATTTATCTTACCCATGCCCAGGATGCCCAAGAATTCTGAATAAATATCTCAAATGTTAAAATGTCAGTACACAAACTCTGGGTGACCGACCGGAGTCAAAAAAATAAAAATCAATATTAGTCACACCCCTCTCGTATTAGATTTGTTGTCTGGGCGCGCGTATCCTAACCCTTGCACGCTTTTTAAAGCGAGCACCTGTGACACATAAATCTATAACAAACTCCCTGACCAGTATGTTACAATTCTAATAAGCGTCACAGAGGAGGGGGGGTATAGGAGAGGGGGGCAGGGGGAGGGGGCGGGGTGAAAGTGAAAAAGAATGGCTACTGTATGGGGCAGTAATAAGAGCCAGCTGTGGCTGAACATGTGGGCTCAGATCCGGGAGTGTGTTACTGGAAGATTTGCGCCAGCGAGAAGCTGGCAGACACACCATAAATCCAGCTCGTTGGTTTTCGCTTGCGTTTGGAGGACGCTCGAAACAAGCAAATTGCCTTTTGATTAGTGAAAAATCCCTCCCTGGCCTACGACATGCATTCGGACGGGTTCTTACCCCCCCACCTCCCAGACGCACACTAGCTGTCTACTGCGTGGGGCAGGGCAGAGCAGGAAAGCTTGTCCTGTCAGTCCAGACTCCAGCCTTGGAGACCTCCCTTCAAACCATGTGCTCCACAACTGCTGATGTGCAGGAAAAAAAATAGAACCGCGATTTTACTTTTTCCCCCAATATTTTTTCAGAAGGTTCATAATTCTCTCATTTCACAACATCAAATAATACATCGCGTGCAGTTTCATTTTGGATGATAAAGTCGTTTAGCATTAACAAGCAAAGGACAGAGAGTCACACAGATCCTTGGTTTGGAGTAGTACGGATATGATAAATAGCTGGGACTGCATTATGGGATCCAGAGCTGGAAGACTCCCTTCTGGACAGTAGAGCTCCAGAACTGGGCCTAGAATGCCTCCAGTAATTCTCGGAAACACAGTGACATTTTACGGTGCTAAAACTGCCCCATAAGGATTTGTCTGCTCTCTGCTTAAATGATTAAAGAAGCCAGCAGACCCTCCGATTAAACACACAGGAACATGATTTCTTCTTCTCTCTCAGCACCCCATGCAAACATGCGCGGAGTGTGTGGAGGCCTTGAAAAAAAAGAGGAAAAAAGAAACATTCTTGTCGGAACAATCGCTGTAAGCACTACATCATGTTTATTAACCGTCCTAAATCAGCATCTGTGAGGGGAGCCAGGCCGATGCTAGCAGCACAGAGTGGTCTGCAGACAGGCGAGCAGCACAGAGTGGTCTGCAGACAGGCGAGCAGCACAGAGTGGTCTGCAGACAGGCAAGCAGCAAAGAGTGGTCTGCAGACAGGCGAGCAGGACAGAGTGGTCTGCAGACAGGCTAGCAGCACAGTGCAGTCTGCTAGACAGGCGAGCAGCACAGAGCGGTCTGCAGACCGCTGTGGGGAGACAGAACCTCCTCACTGCCTCCTCAGTGCCTCCTCACTGCCTCCTCACTGCCTCCTCAGTGCCTCCTCACTGCCTCCTCACTGCCTCCTCAGTGCCTCCTCAGTGCCTCCTCACTGCCCCCTCACTGCCTCCTCACTGCCTCCTCACTGCCTCCTCAGTGCCTCCTCAGTGCCTCCTCACGGCCTCCTCACGGCCTCCTCACGGCCTCCTCACTGCCTCCTCACTGCCTCTGTACACAGTCCGACTTTCTAAAACAAACCTGGATTTCTTTGTGTGGGGAAGGTGGAATAGAACGAATAGGTGCTAAATCTGTCTGTCTTTCTAAAGAGGAGAGGTGAAGGTACGTGTTCTTGTCACTGAGACGGAACCAAAGGGGTAAAATCAGATCCTCCCACCTCCTGCCATTTCTCTCGCTCTTTAATACTCTCACCCACTTTCTCTCCCCTTTTAATTTCTTCATTACTTACTCTTTCCTATCACTCCCTCTGTCTTTCTCTGTCTGTCTCTCTCTCCCTGTCGCTCTCTCACTCTCTATGTCTCTCTTTCCCTCTCTCTTTCCCTCTCTCTTTCCCTCTCTCTTTCCCTCTCTCTTTCCCTCTCTCTCTCTCTCTCTCTCTCTCTCTCTCTCTCTCTCTCCCTACCCAAAGCCACAGAGCTGCGGGTCCTCCAGCTCTCTGTGTGGGCCTGAGGCTGGGCCCAGGGAGCCAGAAGCAGGGCGGTAAATTCACACACATGCCCCCTCCAGCCCCACGTTTCCTGCCAGTCCTCCTGCCCCGCCTGTAATTACCACCCCTGAGCACGCTCACTGCACCCCTGAGCACGCTCACTGCACCCCTGAGCACGCTCACAGAACCCCCCCACCCCCCCACCACGCACCTCCATTCAAATTGCTGATAAGTTGCTTTAAAAAATACATGAAAAATGGGTTCACCTCCACTGCTCATTAGACATATGATCTTATACCAACTCCACAGGTCCACATTGCTGCTCACATGAACACACGCTTGTACAGTCATTTTCTTGCCTGGAAAATCCAGTAACAGTGATTCACTTTGTGTCTTTGACAGCAAGGTAATAGTGGATACATTTTGACTGGGATCACTTTTACTAGCGGTGGTCATAGCAAGTGCACCTGCTTGCTCTCTCTATGCTGCAGTACACAACCCATGTCCTTATCCCAGGCATCCCTGACCCAAGGCCAGGCATGGACTGGACTAAGTGGCTGGACTAAGTGACTGAGTCTGGTTTGGTGGAGGCCAAGGGGGTCAGGGGTGAGAGGAGGGAGGGAGGGAGGCTGGGTGAGAGCCCCTGTGTAAAACCTCCGACGAGGGGACCCTGGGGTGCTGAACACTCCTCACCCGGGCAAGAGTTCACTCCCATCATCTGAGCCAATCTGTTCCAGACGTGGTAAATGACAGATTATTGGATCCAGACCTGACAAGGGCTTTGTGTATATTACATTACCAGACACCAGGCTCACTTAGGCTTCATTACCTTTACCCAACCCTCCCCACCCAGACAAGGACAGACTGAGCGAAAAGATAGAGATAGATTCAGACACAGCATGAGTATGTATAGAAATATGCTGCTGTCAAGTATGCAGTGCAAATAGAAGCAGAATGGAAGAGGGAGAGAGGGGAGGGTGAGGGGGGATGGAGAGGGTGAAGGAGAAGGAGAGGGAGAGAGGGGGAGAAAGAGAGAAGAGGGAGTAAGACAGCTAATACCCTGAGCCACGCACAGAGGGTGCTTTTTCCTCCAGTGTGGATTGGGCAGCTCCTGTTAGCTCCCTTCCATTCTCCTCCCTTTGCCTGCCTCTCTCCTTCGCTCCCTCTCTCCTTCCCTCTCCCTTTCCCTGCCTATTTCTTATTCTCCCTCTCTCCTTCCCTCCCTCTCTTCTTCCCTCCCTCCACCCTTCTCTCCATCCTTCTCTTCCTTTCCTTCCCTCTCTCTCTCCTATTCTCCCCCTCCCTCTCTCCCTCTCTTCCTACCCTCTCTCCTCTCTCCTTCTCTCCCTCTCTCCCTAACCTCTCTCCTCTCTCCTTCCCTCCCTCTCTCCTACTCATCCCCCTCCCTACTATTCTCCACACTGGGAATCCATTAAATGCAAGGGCTGCGTCCACCCTGGAACACCCAAGACGATGCCGTCCGTTGGGATGTGAAGGGGGGCGGGGGAATGGATTCGAAGCACACAGGAGTGGGTCGCCTCACCTCTGCTCTCACACCACTGGGATGATATTGAAGTGGTAAACAGATCTGGAACAAGTCAACAACTCCCCGAGTGGGCTGTGTGTCATGTAGTTCATTCAAATACATGCAGTTTAAGGTTATTACACATGACTCGATGTTGTCTTTGACTCCGGTCCTCAAGATTGATTCTGCTTGAGAGACAGATGACTACAATTAGGACTACAGCATTATGTCCAAGGGCAATAATACTGGTATTAGTACAGAGAGAAATATCCCAACTATGTTATGGTGAGTCGGTTTCTGTGGTTTGTATGACTCTGGGTAGGAAGACAGCCACTAGTACCCGGTGGAATCATCATTGGTCAAATATTTCCCTTATTTGGTTGACATCTTCACCAGAGCTCTCACACCATACTGCAGTCCAGTACCTGCCCCTGACCGGCCAGCTCCCTTTCCTGCTCTCCCAAACTGCAGACAGGTGTCTGTATGGAGCCGCTAAAGTGTTTCTGCGTGTTTGGGTGTGCGCGATAATGGTCAGGTATACATTCTTTTGTATGCAGCAGTCTTAGGGCTTGGTTGCCAGCTGTGTATAAGGTTACAATCCAAACTCTCACATTTCAAATGTATAGCCAATCAAACACTCGCATGTCAGATGCATAGCCAATCAAACACTCGCATTTCAGATGCATAGCCAATCACGAGAAAATTGTTTCAATGGCACGAGGCCACACCCGCAGCCTGGGTCGTCATGGTGATTACCCACGGTGATTTACTGTCCCGGGGCAGTCCTCTTGCACAAACACAGACCCTGTCTCACTGGTCTCTCTGGTGTCTCTCTACTGTATCTCTGCTGTCTCATCACTGTCTCACTGCTGTTTCAAGCTCATCTGCCAGGGAGAGAACAGGCCAGGGTTACCCCCCCTACCACCACCCCCCCATACAAACACACCCTGAAATCTTATGTGCCTTCAGGAATGATAACATACTGTCCACGAGCGTGGCTGTGCCTCGGGGCAATATTGTGGCGGATCACGGTTTCAGTCAGAGCCACAGCTGCAGCTTACACAGTAGCAAGAGATGATGTTTAAGAGACGTTTCAATACGATCGGGTCGTCACATGTCACCCATAACATAACAACAGCTGCTTCTTATGGGGACCGTCTTTACCAGACACTGTTCATCTTTTGAAGTTGTTGCATATTTCTGTTTCTGTGTAATCATTTCCTGTTGTCATCTTTGGTGACCTCAAGGCATGACTACTTTGGCATTACAGAGATATTTGTGCCATGACACACTTGAGGGTGATTTTGAAATTTGGGGAGTTACACAAAGTGAAATAAAGTATAGATATTTAGGTGATTTTTTTGAAACCGCATTTGAGTTTTCTGAATTTTGCCAATTTCGTCCCAAGCCTTGTGCTTATTTGGTGTATCCACACAAACACCCGAACAAGGCTGTCTGTGGGGATGGTACAATGTCCTGTCCACAGCATCTTGTTTCTGTGTTCTTCATCCTTTCATTCAGCCCTCTGCGTTCCTGTTTGTTTGAACTGTATCCATGATAACTGGCTGCTTCCAGGAGCCTCACCGATGCCAAGAAAATGGTACAACGGTTACTTTGCAGTTATTCATGGATGGCGAGGAAAAAAGCTGGCAGTCAGACTTGTCAGATCTGGCCCCAGAACACTGTATGAAGCTTGTATGTTTGTGAACGTTTGCTAACTGACTTACTGGCACAGAGATATTTTGCATTTAAGCACATTGTTAAACGGGAAGTATGCGTTTCTTTCATGGGAACCTTTTCCTAACCTTAAAGTCTTAAAAAGCTTCAGTCAAAGATTAGATATTGGCACTCCGAACATTGAGGTAAAAACGTCAGAGTCTATGTTGAGCTTTATATTTACATTGACCAGACCTTCTTCTTCCATGTCATCGTATGAATTTATCTGTGTAGCAACACTACGAGTGGATTGACTGTTGTTCTGTCCTTCACGTGTGTGTGAGTGTGTGTGTGAGTGTGTGTGTGTGTGTGTGTGTGTGAGTGTTTGTGTGTGAGTGCGTGCGTGCGTGTGTGATAGTCGTGAAGGGCAGTCTGAGCTGCAGTGTTCCAGCTCATTAGCTGTGATTAATCGGCCTGTGTGCTTTCCCATGGTCCTCTCTGGCTTGTGGAGAGAGAGCTCACCTTAGAGGGCAAAGAGAACGGTCCCACTGCCAGGCTCAGCGCTCTGCTGTGCCTCAACTGCTCAACTCTGGAGCCTCCAGCAACTGTCTCTGCCTGCAGCCGAACAAGCTCCGTTTCTCAGCTCACATTTTGATGCGATTTGCACACGTGACATACAAAAGTTATCCACTCTAGCATGGATCGTCACAGATCGTTTGACACGTATTTAATTGTACGGACGCATTTATTTACTTTGATTGTTTGGAAATGATACAGCGCTTTAGAATTGATTTTGAAAACCATCTCTGTATCTTTACGCAACACTTTATCATTTTCGAGGCTCGCTTGCGAACGTAGTGACTTTCGCCGTGGAGATGCTCCTACCTGCCTTGTCTGAGGAAATTGTTTGGATAAATCAATCCTCTCTAATCTCGGAGATATAATCCTTGGTATAAATCACAAAATGAAAAGCCCGGGTCTCCCCGTGCATAAATATACATCGGTGTAGGTCTCCTCAATTAAGAAATAATCCAATTCAGAGGGACCTTTGTCCCCCCCCCCCCAAACCCTCCTCCTCCCCCCCAGTTAAGGAAATATGCTTTTGTAATCCTATGATACTGGAACCATCTGTGTAAATTCAGGTTCAGAGAGAGTGGACAGCGTGTGCTGTGGAGTGTATCCGATGGTCCGATCAGTAGGTCTACCTCTCCCTCTCCCTCTCCACTGGACGGAGGGATGAGGGAGAGAGTCTGAAGGAGAGATTTCTGGACACGGAAGACTTCTCAAAACTAACTAAGACTTAAGAATGTGTCTCAGAATCTTTTTGTACAGTCCCCCTCCCACCCATCCCCATCCCAAAGACACACAAACAGAAGTGGTTTCTCCATGAGTACTAATCTCTGTAAACACACACACAGATGGGCGCTAATCCTGTTGTAATTCTCACCTGTAAGAACAAAGCCATGCAACTGATATGAAACCATCAAAGAGCAACAACAATAATCAATGTTGAAACATTGAGCAAGTTCAGTTGAGGACTAAAACATTTCATTTCCTTCGGTTCTGTTCACATAACAAAGTCATGACAAAGTTCACATTTCATTTGATTATGTGTGTTAGATTGTTTCTTATGAGGTTTGCATGAATTCCAGCTAAATATGAATAGACCTGTTATCTGCACCTGAAATATGCAGTTTGAAAGGAAAACCATTACGTCGTGTGGTAATGCCAAACTCATCTCAGTGGAGCTATTGTGCTGGAATTAACGTGCTCTGTGATAAAAAGATATCTCCATATTTACATTCACAGACTTATCTGGCCACACATGGTCTTGTATGAACAAATACTGAACTTTTTTTCACTTTGGTTTAAATCCACTGTTCCATGATAATTCACACACAAATATGCAGCTAGCAGCCGAGGTTTCTTAATTTCCTGTGTGGGCCACACGCAACTACAAAGACCCCTGAACTAAGAACTACACTCTAGAGCTGAGGAACTGGAATCCTTGGGAATTATTTTTCACTGTCAAAATATATTTCACCGACGGCTTTGTTTCGGCTATTGAATTTTTTTTATTTTGACCATGTAACGTATTCAAAATAATTCAACGGTGAATTCAATATTTCTTCCCGTTTTCTTTCTTTACTCATTCATTTCCTGTCTTCAGACCTGCTTGCCGAGAGAATGCTGTCAGTAAAGGATGTGGACGATCATCTGATTTTGACTGCTCGGTTTTGGAGTATTGATGGGAGACGTGCCTCAAATAACCCAAAAGAATGACTTAAATACAGGTCCACATGTAAAGTGCACTAAATCTCTTTCCCCCCATTATTCACAGAATGTATTAACGACATACAGGGTCTATTGTGGTTTCACCAAGCCTTTAATGAGATCCTTTGTGTTTTGAAGCAGACCATTAAACACTTACACATTTCAAAGGGAGAACAGAGCCAGTCAAACCTCTTTTGGCTATCAAAATACAGCCCATCCACCAGGGGCGAGGTAGATGAGTGAGAGAGAGGAAAAGGGAGCCAAGATAGCTTATCCTCTCTACAGTACGCCTGCCTGTCGGTCTGCTTGTCTGTCTGCTTGCCTGCCTGCCTGCCTGCCTGCCTGCCTGCCTGCCTGCCTGCCTGCCTGTCTGTCTGTCTGTCTGTCTGTCTGTCTGTCTGTCTGTCTGTCTGTCTGTCTGTCTGCCTGCCTGCCTGTCTGTCTACCTGTCTGCCTGTCTGTCTCTATCTGTCTGTCTGTCTGTCTGTCTGTCTGCCTGAGTAGCTGCCTGTTTGGCTGACAGCCAGCCTGCCTGCCTGCCTGCCTGCCTGTCTGCTTGCCTGCCTGCCTCCAGCCAACATTTCTGCCTGCCTGCCTGCCTGCCTGCCTGCCTGCCTGCCTGCCTGCCTGCCTGCCTGCCTGTCTGTCTGTCTGTCTGTCTGTCTGTCTGTCTATTTGTTTCTGTGTGTGTATTCACATTCACATTTATTCACTCAATTAGTCAGCGGTTGGTCGGCGCCCCGCTCCTGCCCAGGCCCTGTGAAACCTGACCCGGGGCCCACTCGCCCGGGCCTAGAAATGCAAAGAACGTGCTGAGAGGAGAAAAGCAGACGAGGAGGACGGCCAGCAAACCTGGAAGCAAGCAGGTCCACCTGATCCTGTCCAGCGCTAACGCAGCCCAACACTGCTCTCATTGTCTGTGGCAGCAGACGCCAGCGACACGTGCGCTCTATCGCCCCCTATCTTCAGAGTCCCAACCTTGAGGCTTTCCACAGGCTGCCAGGTTACTGCAGCCTCAGACAGGACACAAACAAACCAGAGGTCCTTCAGCAGGAGACACTTCTCCTCTCCACCCATTACAGCCCATCTCCACTCACTGCTTTCCATGTACATGTGCTCATAAACAAACACAACATCACACACACACACACACACACATACACTGGCCCAGGTTGTGGAAGCAGACAGGAGTCAGGCTGCAGCAACTGCTGAATAATTCAAAAGTGGAAATGCATGATTGATGTGGGAGGTTTCATTTCCACACCTCTAAAAAGGGCCTCATTATGCTCCGGCCCCACGAACACCAAGCAGCCAGTTCAAAGAGCACAGCCAGGGTCTGGCCTTCCTAGCCAGCCTTCCTGGGACAACAGTGGCTTTCTTCAGCGAGGGGTGGGGGAAGGGGGCGGAGGTAGGGAGGGAAGGGAAGGGGGGCACCAGAGGTGGCTTCCACACCTGTGTATTCTCCCTCTACAGTCATTAAGAGCTGGATGCTATTTTGAGCGGCCGGCACCAAGCAGCCCAGTCATAAGGAACAGCGGGTGAGGAATGTTGGCTCCCATTTTGATGTGGCTGGAAAACCGAAACGCTCCTGGATCAGTTGTGGATCGAGCATAGAGCTCACACATCAGGCTGTGACTGAGGTTGCAAAGCGTTTCCAATGTGCGTTGATGCAAGCAATTTAGAGACTGACAGATAGGACAGTCAGTTCTTTTCCTCCCAACGTGTCACTTGCGTTGCAACAAGATGTTATCTGTTTGCTTTTGGAAATTGGGGAAAGTTACGTGCGTGATTGTAGTTTTTAGGCACCATTTTTCTGTTAAAAAATGATATGACCAGACAGTGTTTACGTCAGCAAGGAGACAAATGTGTGGAAGGATGCAGGCTTGTGGAGTATGTTTCTCCTGTGCCGCTAACCACACGGAGACGGAGCGTGTGTCTGAGTCAGGAGAATAAGAACATGGTTGGATGGATGGAAAAGCAAGAAGCCAACACTGTTTCAGAGGTAATCAGGCGAGCTGAGGGTCAGTCCAAGTGCAAAGTGGACTCAAAGTCAAAACAAACAGTCACTTTGGCTTCTGACGGCACAGCACTCTGAACGCTACCCCCCCCCAACCCCCCCACACGCATACACACACTCTTTCCAACACTCTCAGTCGCACAAACGCTGCAGTCCGAAAACGCATTATGATCAAATGTTCTAGTCGGGAATTCGAAACATTTTGTATTTACCCCTTATCTCAGCTAAATTTCCATGTCGTTGACAAGAACAGATGCAAAGTATTTTATTCAGTGGGCGTAGCCTTAAGATGTTACTGTGACCCATTCAAAAAAACACAAAGATTCCTGTTCTGACCCACATTGACAGGGTTTAACTCCTGTCAGATATATTTGTTGCCAACAGTCACTGACAGCGAGATATGGGACCCATCTTTATTTCAAACCAAGCGTTGGCACAGAAAGCGTAGCTTCCTTGACAAATTTATTACAGAGAGACTGGAATTCTGACAAATCGTCCGGCTTAGCAAAATCACTTGTGGCAAAGTTCAGCAATTAGGCTCTTACGTTAAAGAGACCAGGCCCCCTTCTTGTGAACGTGCTGGATTTATGGGTGCTCTCAGGGTAGGGGAGGGTTCAAAGAGTGTATGTGTGTCGGGGGGGGGGGGGGGGAAGGAAGATGACACATGGGGATTTCACAAATGTGAAAGAACACACACATTTAGCTGTAAATCTGACCACACTGTGGAGTTGTCGTCTGTTTGGGTATAAAGGGGCGGAGGCTCGACCAAAGCCTGCACTAAGTAATCATTTTAGGATTAAAGTAAACCCTTGTCTGACAGGAAAAGAACCCACTACACTGAGGTAAATAAAACAAGTACATTAAACTTTCCAAAGACCAATTTCTCTGTCAAACTAGTGTGTAAACAGATTACATTTTACACACACTAAAACACACGCACTAAAACCCTTTCAACTTTTTTTTTTTTACTTTGACCTGAAGCAGGCTCAACCCTGAGACCTCTGTCAATATTTAGCTGCCATTAAACAGCACGACTCTCTGCTACTGTCTCGCCATTCCAAGCAGTCAGAGAGCCTGGCTGATCAGTCACACAACCTCAGGTTGAAGACCAGCACAGGATCGGGAGGTACCTGTGACCATGACTTGCCTTCTGAATCCTTACATCATTACTCTGCCATTGAATACTTTGGATCGGGCACCAGCCAAGCAGTTCTCATATTTTGTTTCCATCTTAGTGTAATTCCCCTCCACTGCCAGGTTGTCCAGTGCTGTTTAGCATTGTGCTAGATGTATGGGCTGTGTATAGCAGTTAAAGTGTGGGGTCACAATGTGGAGAGGCAGGTGAGAGACAGGTTGACTCCCAGGCCTTGGAGCCAGGGAGGGTTCTGGACCTGGGCCTTTCTGGGGGAGGGGGGGTGACCCCCTGTCACCGCTCCCCCACTAATGAAGACCAGATGCCCTCACACACTCACACATGTGCTACACACACAGACGAGAGCAAATGCACACCCACACACCTAAGCATGAGCGAAGGAGCATACACAAATGTCCATGCAAATGTACATGCACATGCTTGTGGACATGTAGTCCCTCATTTCTGGCTAGTTTCGATATTTGAGTGTTGTTGTAGATTGAGTGTGGACGAGAGGAGCAGGACAGAGGTGGCTGCCCCCACGTCTTGCCCCTGTAGAGGCCTGCTGGGGGTGGGGGGTGGAAGGGGGACTTGTCACCAGTCTCCTCCTGGTGGTAAATGCCATCTCTCAGCATACTTTAGGTTTGTGGAGGCTCCCAGGAGCATAGGAGATCCACTGGGGGTAGAGATAAGGGGAGGGGAGGGAGGGAGGGAGGGAGGCAGGCAGGCAGGGTGGGAGGGATGGAGGGAGGGAGGGAGGGAGGGAAGGAGGGTGGGAGAGAGAGAAAACGAAACAGAAAAGTAGAGAGTGAGTTGGTGAGAGGGTTAGATTGGAGAGGAAGATTTCATGGGAGTAGAGATAGAGTGTCCGACAGATAGATAGGGAGAG
The DNA here is from genome assembly GCA_036571765.1 of Plecoglossus altivelis. NCBI lineage: Eukaryota > Metazoa > Chordata > Actinopteri > Osmeriformes > Plecoglossidae > Plecoglossus > Plecoglossus altivelis. Next base: position 2,195,118 of record BROE01000001.1, read on the forward strand.
GGACAGGGATAATGGGAGGATTTAAAAGGCCGTGGGGAGCAGCAAGGTTGTTTAAAAGACCCCGTCTGTTAATAGCCAAGCGTTGCTCAAGTGTTCTCAAGTGGAGGGGAAATACTTCTGTCAACATGATCGAAGAGACAACCATGGTGAACATAAACAATTAGCACGGGAGTCCAACCCAGCGATTCTCAAACAGTCTTCTCAATCCAGCGATTCTCTAACAGCCCTCTCAGCCCAGCGTATCTCAAACCGCCATCTCAACACAGAGGAGCAGTTCTCAAAGTGATGTCAGAGTGCTGCATGACTAAGTGAAATTAATAAATGGGAAGCAATCCATGCTAATTCCACACTCAATTACATTTTTTTTCTTTTGTTTCATTGCTTTCCATGAATGTTTTATTAAGAAGAGATGGGAAGTCAAATATGTCATTTGGTGTTACTGTGTTACTTCATATTTAAAGTTATTATGAAGAAACTTGGTTAAAACTTTGCTGTAAAGTGTGAAAACACAAGCTGTGAAAAGTATTTTTTCATCTGCGTCTAGATTTTGAAGATCTTGGAATTCCCTGCAAGGTCGATGTGAAAGCTGAGGGCTCCTGTTACACAATAGGTGAAGAACAGGCCTCTGCTTTCATCTTTACACTGGTAGGGGAGCAGCCTCGAACTGCCCATCACTCCAGCTGAGGATGGGGGGGGGTTAGGGGGGAGACGGGGGAGGGAGGTATGGGGGTGTGGGTCGAGGGCAGCTGTCATTACCCCACACCTCTCTTTTTCTCTCTCTTTCCCTCTCTATCCTTCTCTCCATGTGCCCCCCTGCTGCTTTCATCCCCCCATCCCCTCCCCTGTGGGAGGGGAGGTGACGACCTCCCCCCCATACCACTTCTACTCCTCCCCTCGCCATCTTGCCCATCTTCTCTTCCGTTCTCATAACCCTCCCTCCTTCCCTCCTTCCCTCCTTCCCTCCTTCCCTCCTTCCCTCCCTCCCTGCCCCTAACCTCAACCCAAGCCACCAGGCAGTAGACAGCCTGTGCCTCTTGGAGCCCAGATCCACTCTCAGCTATTCCTGGGGCTCTCTTTGAAACCTGGGCCAGCTAACAGTGACTCTGGTACTGGGACTGGGGCTGTGTGTCACTGGGGCGCTCTGGGAGTCTACTGCCGATGGACATAAACACGTCTGGCGAGAGATGACTCGTAAGGCAACACCGCTGCCACTTAGAACTTTCACACAGGGGAGTTTTAATGAGGTGCTTACTCGTGTGGCAGGCTGCATCGAGGTACTTGTTGCTAGACGCATTCCTTCTCAATCCCAGAAGCCCCTCCCACCACATAAACACACACACACACACGCACACAATTCTTAATGAGATCATCAAACTGGAGATAGGATCGTGTTCAGATACAATCAAATTTGAGTCAGATGTTTCCCAAGCGGCGTGTGGGAATTTTGATGAAGCAGAAGATATCTGGCCAGTCCAACTGACATGCATTAACAATGCCAAGCCAGGACTGGTCAAGCTGCAGTCTCTGGGGTGAGAGTACTGTCACGTCTGATGTGCTGTTCTTCATCCTGCTGTTGGTCACCAAACCAGGGTCAAGCCAACCAGACATCCACACACGTACAGATACACACGAGAGACACACACGTGGACACACCTATGCAGTATCTCACAGACGCCATACACCAAAGCTGTTGCACGCTCTCAGCCAATATTGGAATCTTGGGAGTCGACGTCAACCATCATTTAGCTGTCAGGGAGAAAAGAAAATGGATGAGGAACGAAGTGCTGGGACAGACTCGACCTTGTGGATGATTGCAGGCTAAATAGCTTCGACTGAAATTGGGCATTTTACACCTTGGCAGCTGCCCAAGACCCAATTTGTCCCAGTCTGGAGGGCAACATGGCCAGAATAGCCGTGCCACGTGAAATACCAATTTCCTGGGAACTCTCATATCCCATTTCTAAAAGAGCCTATATTCCAAAGAAAAATACAGCAGTTCATCAGCAAATTGCGTCTCATCAGCAGTGACTGTCAGTGTATCATGTGATTGATCACTCTCACTTAATCACATGGCACACTGCTTGTTACTATAGCTCTTGGAAGTTCGATAGAATTTCGCTACATGTTACATTTTTCTTCTATTTTCCTAATTATGAGAATGTATTTGTATTTTCAAACACAATCATGTCTTGAAATACATGTTTTGAGTTGAAAAAAAAGTAAAAAGTGTGGAATGGGGAACACATTTCACCAGTATGTGCAGTATTTAGTGTGTATCTACAATCCAGTACAATTCCATCAAGTACTGTGGTAACCCTGGAGTAGCTATTTGTATATATTATTATTTTATATTCGTTAATATCCAGTAGCAAAAGCATTGCTGTCATGATGGAAGGTATTGTTCCCAGCGACAGTGAGATCTCCAGTATAAAGATGAGGAGAGGAAAGTCTGTCCGTGTCTGTTTGGCCCCGGCACGACGGCAGCCTGTCTCGCCTTGCGCTCGTTCGTTCTGCCTCATGTGTTGAGAACATGGGAGCAGCAAGCCAAGGACTCGTGCTCGAACACTGCCTGCTCAGGTACTGGACGTCTTTGCCTCGAGTCAACTTCTTTTGTGTGTTCCTTCGCAATTGCCCACAGATGCTTTCAATTACGGATGCCATGCTGGCCCTTGTTAACAAAGTGTTTATGAGGGGGTATCAGTGAGGCTACTAAACAATCCCGTAAAGGTATTTTTAGAGACTTGAGCGCAGTGTGTTCCTTACCAATGTTCCACGTTAGCATGTTAGCATAGAATGACATCTGAAGGCTAAACAAGAATATTTGCCTTTACACACTTTTCCGTGGCAACTTTAGAGCCTAATGGGGTTCAGTACCACATAACCCCTCTGTCTGTGGGCTCTGGGCCTGGGGCTCTGAACAGGGATCCCAGATAATGAAATCAAATCCTTGGCTGTCCATTTGAGAGGACTGGAACTAATCGATGAGAGGGGAGCATCTGTGAAAGAGATGTCCAGAGAGGAGGCCCTGCACCTCCGTGGAGCCAGAGGAGAGGCTACTGTCTGGGGCCTCCGAGTCCGGCTCTGGGGCTGCCTGCTACTTCTCTCCGAGGGCCAGTCTCTCTCTCTCTCTCTCTCTCTCTCTCTCTCTCTCTCTCTCTCTCTCTCTCTCCCTCCCTCCCTCACCCCCTGTTTTTCCCTTCCGCAAAGCACAGTTTCAAGAAAATGAAATTTAAGGACATTCAGAAAAAAGTACGCGCATACCAGACCGCTCTGCCAGTAATGGTTAGACGGAGCGACAAGTCAGCGAATGTGAGTCGAAGACTCGGTAAAGTATGAACCCAGAGATGATCCCTGGACTGCAGACTGCAGTCGCTCAGCTGGGCTCCCTTGGACACGGCCTGACACAGTTCTTTAGAATCATTGATAGGCAGCCAGGCTGAACAGCACCGTTTCCACCCTCTCTTTTCGTGTTGACATCCTCACAGTTTTCAGTACTCGTAATCCTCTCATCCTGCGCCCATTTCTCTCCCTCTCTCCGTCCCTCTCCTTCTTTCTCTCGCTGACTCTCCCCCCGTATTTGATATCAGTGTCTGTGTTAAGTCCTCTCTCTCTCTGAACTCAATCCCCAGTCCTTGGGCTTGAGCCGTCAGCTGCTGGGGTGCTCTCACACTAACCCCCTTGTTTATATCGGGGACGCAATTAAGTCCAAGCCAAGTGGGGGGGGTGGGGGGTGGGGGTGGGGGGGGTGTCCCAGAGAGAGAGCCAAGAGTGCAAGCCTGTGAGTCAGATTTCAGTCCTGCTCCTCACACACACTCACATATTCGAACGCACCCACGCCCACACATCTCCCTTCCTCTGTCTTTGCCTCGTCTCTTCCTCCTTCTGTTCCTTTCGGCTTCGTGTTATTCCCTTGTCCTATCTCTCACTCTGTCTCGTTTTCTCTCGCAATCCTCCCTCCTTTCAGTTAAAGTTGAAAACCTGGAACAAATAATACAAATATTCAAAATCTTGTTCAAATCTTTCGATCAATTAAATTTTTTAACAACCTCTAGAAAATGGTAGCCCATTCGTTATTGATGCATATGAATTAAAATATGCCATTTGTTTAAAAAAAAGTTACTTCATCAAAAACATCCAGTAATTTAGTATTTATAAGTTAGTTTCAGTTATTGTTCAAACAAACTGATTTCTTCATACTGTCATTGTGATTAACTGTGTCTTGCTGTCATTAAAACAAACAAATTCATACATGAACACAAAAGTACTATTTAGTTGTTGTTTTTTTAAGCAACTTGAGTAGCTCATGTACAGAAACCCATGTCCAGTGCGACACGCGAATGTGTCCGATCTGAGAGTGTTTCCTTCAAAAGGCTCTAAACACAAGCCGCCTCTCTACATTTGAAGTATCGGTGACTCGCTAGCCACTGTTTGAATGATTTTTGTTTTGTTTTTCTTCTTTTTTTTTCCAGACAAACGGGGTTGAGCTCTGAGTTCACGTTCTCTACATGTGTGGTCCTCCAGCCCAGGGGACCTATCCCAGAATCCCAGACACACGTGTGCAGGCAGAAGCAGTAGTGCAACACAGAGCAGATAAACAGGGCTCTTACTAGCCACCGGGCACACTCCTCATCTAAACACTGCTCAGAGAAGTACCTAACTGGACCTGTCCATGACATGACATTAAACATGGACACACTTAAGAAGGGACAGCAACAGCTGCATATGCAGATGGTTTGTGTTTTATAAAACTGACCTTCTTTATATAAAGCGAATAAAAAAAGTCTTTGGTAACATTTTCATATTCTGTGTTCATGTGAGTCATTTCCTTCTCAGCTCCGGGCTAAGGGCTCTTGGATAAAACCTTAGCAGGCCGACGCAACACAGAGCTTACTCTCTCTGACCGGGCTCACTTTCACAGGGGAGAGGAAGAACAGACTGGAGGGAGGTGAGCAGTGCTGATGGACAGGGGGTGGACGGGGGGGGGGGG